>OZ024909.1:32053288-32219185 GCA_964017125.1 Flabesymbios commensalis
CATAATATAAATTAGCGAAAAATAAATTATAGACTAGAATATATAACCAGTCATAAATTACAATAATATAAGTAATTACTTTATCCCTACCTCAAGCAGCCCAGCCATGGGACTAGTCCAAGACTGAGCTGACTAAGGCAGACCTGGACGCAGCTACCAACCATTAGAAAAAAATAGCTAGCTAAATAAAGATGTTTTCTTCTTCAGTTTCTACCAATGACATAAAGTAATTTTTTATTAATGATCGAAAATGTCAAGGGTTTTCAGTTGCTCGAATGGGGATTGGTGGCTGGTTCAAGAACTTAGCAGCAATGTTTGAGAACGATTTTTCTCCCGAACTGTTGACACTAGGCGGGACCAAAGAGAAAACACTATCTCTGGTGTTATAGGAGTGTCGTTCCTGGACCATGGAACTGCCTCCCTTAAGTACAGAGGAGCATTTCCATGGACCAGTCTATGCATGTTAGTTGAAACAATTTGTTGTACTCTGAATCTAGCCGGGAGCCAATTTACCCGAAGAAATTTTCGTATCCCCACATTTATTATCTAAAGATGGTGAGTTGCAAATTTTCTTGCATGATCCAAATAAAATAGATTCTGTTTTACCCAGATGTAAAGAAAGTTTATTATCAACCAGCCAACTACTCAAAGCACAGAGCTCCTTTCCAAGCGTTTCCTGGATGACCTCGACGTCTTTACCAGAAACTAATAAAGCTGAGTCATCCGCATATAAAATGAGTTTACATTTTACTGCGGATTCCATGCCATTAACATATATTAGGAAAAGCAATGGACCAAGGATGGAAACCTGTGGTACACCACAGGGTACCATCCTGGGTTTGGAAAAGGTACCATTTAAATCTACTTTCTGGATTCGATTCGTTAAATACGAGTCAGACCAGGAAACTGAAACATTATCAAGCCCTAAAGCTTGAAGTTTATCCGATAATAAAGAATGGTTTACAGTGTCAAAGGCCTTCTGTAGATCTATCATGACCATGACGGTGTAAAGGCCATTATCCATGCCATGCCAAATATATGGTGTGCGGTCATGTCGGACCTGCGCCATGTCGGACCCCCTATATTACACACCAAGTCGGACTGCATTGGCCAACCATGTCGGCCCTAATACTGAGACACAACTATGTCGGACCTCTCATTGGTTACCAAGTCGGACCTACTAGACTGTAGATAGAATTTGATAATAGGCGGCCGTAATCTAACCTGTTTAATAACTTATAATATTAATTTGAATGCACGAAATTATTATTTGTAATGTATTTGATAATTTGTTGTTATTTTTATTTTAGCCTTGAAGGAAAGTGAGAAGATTTAGCATTGACGACATGTTCCCCTCTAGAATTCATCTGAAGATATCAATTTGAAATAATTTAATTTGAATGTGCGAAATAATTATTTGTGATGTTTTTGATAAGTTTAATTTCATTTCCTTTCAGCCATGAAGAAAAGTGAAATGACCGCTAGATATAGCATTGACCTGATCCCCTCAACTGAAGATATCAATTTAATTTGAATGCACGAAATAATTATTTGTTTAATTCTTTTATTTGTTAAATTAAGTTTAATTTTATTTTTGAAGAATATTGAAGCTGCAAATGACAATCACCACAAATGTGATTTCGGGAAGGTGCGACTATAAGAGTTGTTAGCTCAGATTGTGCTTCATTTTTTAGCAATCAAAATAACTGGGTAAACTGTCATAACGCGACGACAATCACACTAATGTCGCTAATTGCACACCGAGTTGTAATGTTTATATATTATATTAAAATGCTATCATTGTAGCCTATCGTAATATGTGTAGCCTGTATATTTATAACATCATGTTATATAGGCCTGATGATAGTAAATATTCTATGTATATTTATGTATATATTTATTCTAACTAAAATAGTTAAAATAGGCAAAAAATTTCAAATAATCAGCCATTTCCTCCCGATTGAGATCCAACATAATTATGTCTGTCAAAGCAGCATGGTAATATCATCTTGAGCATGAGATTAGCCGGAATTTTGGTATTGATGATTGCCACGTTTATCATCATTTCATAATTATTATTTTTAAACCAGTAATTTCAAATATAACCGCACGTTCTTACGGTATATTATAACAAAGCATAATATAGAGTTGAAATACGCAGTTTATCGCGAGTTCACAGCTTACCACTCCATCACTTACAGTTTCACTGCAAGCTTCCATACCAGCCTTCATATATCACGAGCTGTCATCTGCTCGCAGCAACACTCACCTTCTCCAAAGTATCGCCCTGTTAACAACTCAACTTGTGTCATCTGCTCCAGTGTAATGCTCACCTTCTCCGAAATGCGACTCCCTTCACAACTCACCTTGTGTCAACTGCTCAAGAGTTATGCTCACCTTTTTCGAAGTGTAGCTTCCTTCACAGATAATAAATAGTCGTTCACATGGTTGTATGCTCAATATTTTCAAGGTATCAATATCAAGGTATGACATTATATAGTCTGTTAAATAAGTCAAACATGTATCGGTTGAAAAAGAAGTACGGAAACCTGATTGAAATTTATAAAATAAGTCATTTTCCTTCAAATAAATTTCAAGATGAATATGAACAGCTCTTTCTAAAAATTTAGATAGAGTGCTTAGAATGGATACTGGTCTATAGTTACCCGGTTCTAATTTGGAATTCTTTTTGTACAAAGGAATGACTCTGGCAGTTTTCATTTCATCTGGAACAACACCTGTTTTTAATGATAGATTAATAATGTATGAAATAGGGTAGGTAATACCTTTGGCACCGTCACGAATAAATCTTGCAGGTAGGTCATCAAGACCAGTAGCCTTTCTAGGTGATAAACCTTTAAGCATTTTACACACTTCGGTTTCACTGAGCAAAGAGAAAGAGAAAGCATTTTGAACAACTCCTTTCTGTCTATAATGCACACATAACACATGTAGCCTTATTATATTTATTTATCATTTGATGAAAACCTGTGCAGGCCCTACATGCTTAGGCCTATAGAAATACATATATTCCATGTAGGCCTATTTTACATGTGAATCAGGCGAAATGTATCATAAAATAATGAGGCGAATTGACTATGGTGCGAAAAGTCTCTGTACCAATTCAATGAGTTTAGTCCGATCTCACCGGAGTTTGGGCACGAGAACATGACTCACGTCCAATGTTGACTCACAACTTAGAATGTGGTGGCTCTGATTTATACTGTAAAGTAAGTTTAGCATAGATCTACTTGTATGATTTATCTTCAATTAGTCCAGTATCTTGAACATCAGGTGAACTTTATTCTACTTCTAATGAGTAACGGTGTTTTATTAAAACTATGGGAGGGGGGGGGGGGGGGACTGCGGTTTGTTTAGAAAATTGTCCTTTATTATCGCTCGGTCATGTCGGAAGTTCAAGTTGTTATTGTTTCAATTACAAATTAGTGTCAACAGAATGATGTCAATTCGAAGGTTCCTGGAGAACAAAAGAAGAATGCTTCAGGGGGGAGGGGAATCAGCTTTATTAGAACTGCACACTTCAGGAAGAATGCTTCATCATAGTTCATGAGAACTATCCCTGATTGGAATTCTCTTCCGGCAGCTGCCATAGATTATAGAATCAAAAACTGTGGCAGCGTTCAAGAGTCAGCTGGTTGACTAAGTCTACCAGCCCTTTCCCCCCTCCAGCCTGATACTCCACATAGGAGGTGCTGCTGGAGTATAAGTTTCAAAGTCAACTGGACACTGGGAAAAAGGTAGCCGAGTGAACAACGTCAACGTCTCTGCGGACTCTTGGCGAGCGCAGCGAGCCACAGAGCCGTGAATCTAGTATCAAAGTGGCTTTGATACCAACTTTAAATTGCTCTTCTGGACTTTATCTGATGAGCTATGGCCAATCTAACAGTAACATCATCTTGCTGATAATAATAAATATATTTTCTTACATATCTGTGATTCTTGAGCTGATATGTGACATATTTGAACTGAATTTAGGTAAAATACAACTACAATTCACGGCGATATAGTTTGCATCAACCTTTGCCAGTGCGACATGAGCGACATCTATGTGAGGAGAATTCGTCCGCTGAACACGCATGCTCAGACCGCCTTAAACTTGTTGATCAACACAAAAACACGTGCATGAAGCACAAGAAAAACGTGCGATGACGTCATCTACCACGTGCGATGACGTCATCTCACAAAATCTCGCGTTTCCACCCCACTCCACCCGAGATCACTCGGTAGCCTCGAGTGTAGTTTCGGATAAATAACATGAATATAAACTTACTTTCCTTTTCTAACAATAAAAAATCTTCACATATATGCGTCAAATATGGTAGTGAAGATGTGTACACTGCAGGTAAGTCAGTGAATTGCGATTTAACCCCGAACTGGGCACAGTTTATTTCTGTGGCAGGAGAGCGGCTGTACACAATTCAGCGCCGTAGGCCGATCAGCGCTAGGAAAAAGGCTAACTTAGGGGGGAGGAAGATCATCTACTTCATGAGAAGTGCAGACCTAGACCTAATAGTAGAGGGGGGAGTAAAGTAGAATTTATACTTAGAAGGAGGGAGGGGGGGATGGGGAAGGGAAACTGGTGGATGCTTGCCTCTCCTGTCCAGGTACCCCGCAAGGTACTTGAAAACAAGACGTAAAAATTCTAGACTTGTAAGCATGTTCAAAATTTTAAATGAGCTAGTCGAAATTCCTATCAATGACCGTTTAATCCCAGCGGACAGAAGAACACGTTGTGGGCACAATCAGGCCTATAAACATCTTAGAGCTAACACCACACTGGGACAAAATTCCTTTTGGCATTGAACTATCCCTGATTGAAATTCTCTTCGGGCAGCTGCCATAGAATCAAAAACTGTGGCAGCGTTCAAGAGTCAGCTGGTTGACTAAGTCTACCAGCCCTTTCCCCCCTCCAGCCTGAAACTCCACATAGGAGGTGCTGCTGGAGTACAAAGTCAAAAGGGGAAGGGAGACATGGAGGGGTTGAGCCCTGCTTTGCAGGCCTCCACAGGCGGCTACAGAAGTATCCTGGAGCAAACCGATCAATGTATGTATGTATGTAGGCAGTGTGGCTAGGTCTAGGCGTGCAAAAAGTACATTCATTCAAACATGCTAACGTTAGAAGAAATATTTGACCACATTTCACAGTTTTCACTGAGCAAGAAAAATGCTGTTCCAGATCAAATCTGAGTTAATTATAAAAATGTTGTCCAAAAGCTGTTACCTTAACAAGGCTTAAGTAGATCTAGGTAGACTAGATTCAATGAGAATAAATTTTAAAATTGTCCAATAAAATTATGCTGAGCCTTTTTTCATAACTGCCGACATGCTAGAATAAATATTTGACCACATTCCACAGTTTTTACTGAGCAAGAAAAATGCTGCGCCAGATCAAAATCTGAACTAATGATAAAAACATCCAAAAGCTGTGACCTTAAAGGTGTGGTCAACTGTCAAAATTCGCAGGACAAGGGTCCCCCAGAAGGCAATAGTGCCCGTGGGTGGGCCAAGACCCTATTCCATAATAATACTAAATATGCGTTTCATACCCAAAGCCTCTTCAAGAGCAAGTTCTCAAATCACAGCAAGTTCATATATACTTGAGCGACATCTATGAGTTTATAATTCAAAGCTCTTGGCCCTTACCCCTACTTGGTCGCTGGCTTGCAAACAAACTGACTGTATTACTGCGGGGATGTTGAAACTGCTTGACCCAAGCTTGTATTGACATGCCCAGTAAACACAAAACATTTGTATGACTTTATGCAATGTTGGACCAACGTCGAAGACGTTGGACCGACATTGTATAAATGTTATACAAATGTCCTGTGTTTGCTGGGCAGGAGGACTTTGTTTCAAACATTGTACATTTATTCAATGTTGGTTCAATGTTGGGCCAGCGTCGCAGACGTTGGCCTAGCATTAAAACAGCATTGAATCAATGTCCCGTTTAAGTAGTATCTTCTAATCAGTTCAGTGGCTATATTAATGCCGTCAGTCTGTACTCAATAGGCTACTGTTGGCCTACACTTGACCGTCCCTGGCATGCGCGTTTTGCAGTTGAATCATTTTTTAATTTTGCAAATTCCGGCAGGGATACAGAAGCCAAAACATCACCCAGACACCTGAGCTTTTTGAAGCAGCTGAATAAAACTACTGAGATGTGCTACCCGTATATATCAGGTTTTAAAGCTGCATAACTGTTTTGTTTTATTTCATTCAAACGATTAATCCATGGAGAATGGTGTTTTCGGGGCACTCATTGGGTGCCCTGATGTATCTTAAAGCTGCATAACTGTTATGTTTTTTTCGATTAAAATAACCTGAAACGTACAAAACAATCATTGCTATTGTTTTAAAGGCCTTATAAATGCACTAAAACTGGGTAAATGTAGCGGAAGTAGTTCACCATGCGGTACACCATCAAGTATTATTAAGAAGTGATTCGGTGTGTGTACAATATTCATGTAATAGCGCTAAGGTTATGGGCCGATATAATGTTACATTGGCCAGCATGAAACCACCCCCTTAATAGCAAACACATACGTTGAACTGAATCGGCATAATGTTGGGCCAATACCGCAGACGATGGGCGACATTATTCTGCCATTGGATCAATGCCTCGTGTTAGCTGAGATACTGGGTTAGATGTCGGATACTGGGTCAAATCGGTTACAGTAAAGTCTGATGTTTTTAAATATTTTTTTATTTTACCGCTCCGGTTACGAGTTATGAAGGATTTAAGTTTGTTGTTTTTTAATATTGTTGCCCCACCTAAACAAACCTGCTCACAGCAGAGTGAGACATACTGTATATATAATCAGGACATTAAAAGTACCAAGTGGCAGATAACGGTCATCATAGAAAAAAGAGAGGAAGATTTTTAAAATTATTGCTATTTTTTAAGTGATCATAGACACATTTCACAGTACAACGTGTATTGTCTCATATCAGTTAGGCATATCTAGAAGTTAATACTTTGTGTGATATGGATGATATCTGCATGTAATGTCATGTTTAATATAGGTACCGGTATAGAGAATGTCACTCACTTGAAAAAATAGAACTCTATTTCAGTATGGTGCTTTTAAGTGTGGGCCAGCATGAGAGCCTTTGGCCCGCCATTAAGACGCTCTTCCCAGACCGTGAGAAATTGTACTCGGAATAACCATCAAATTCAGTGATGTAAATCATCATTTTTGCTCTTTGGATTTTCGTGATTTTCTTGAAAAACATTTGCATTTTTTTATTAGGTATCTCATGGACATTTCAAAATATAGTCAAAATGCTACTAGACAATATCAGACTTTATTTTATTGTAAATCATCACATGCAGTTAGGCTATTTACATCGCCCTATGCGGTAAAATAAAATAAGCATTGGACAAGCGCACACCAGATTTTGGGGGCTCAACTTTACGAATGGCAATGATTACAGACTCTTCGCACACAGAGTCTGTTATTACGGACTACATAATTGCGGCTCTCTTTCGAGGCTCTCTTGTATTTAATCACTCTCTCGCTTTCTATTATCTCTGTGACTGAAAAGATGTGTTTCTTTATAAATTGATTCTGTCCGAATTCTGGCCATGTGAGGTGGGATTATAATGCTCAGTTATCTCCATTTGTTCTTGGTCAGCAACATGCATTCAAAGACGTTATATATCAATCTCTTTTATTGTCAACAACAATCTATCATCCACATTATATATAGGCCTAACGTTATAAATGTCAGTCACACTTTGACTGATTTTTTAGCGATATGGCCTATGGCCTCATCAGCAAAATAGGCTTGTTTTCTTATTTCTACAAAAAAGAATTATGATTTGAATTTATTTGGTGTAGGCCTGTTTTGTTGTATTTATGGTACTGCTGAATTCTTCATTACCGGTGGCCTATATTACACTGTTGTTGTAAATAGTTTCAGTTTATTCGCTTATTTTGTTTACCTTATTTCTTTTTTTTACTTATGAGTTATGTACCGTCATATGATTATCATTTTACAACAACCTTCCCAGCACACACAGGGTATTTACCCAATGCTGTTTCAGTTGGGCCAGCGTCCAGGACTGTTGGCCCACATTGAAACAACATTGGATGAATGTCCCGTATCTGCAGGGTTTGCTTGTTGAAGCTGATAATAGAATAGAAATCTCGCAATCAAAGTGCACATGGTAGCAATGTCACCCACTCATCAGGAACCCTATCCACCCCTCGTGCACCTGCCTGCAACAAAGCATGCGGGGAGCAGTAATAGGCCTACACAATAGGCTAATTGAATCATCATGCCTGATTGTTATACAAATCACCTGTGCAAGGAACAATCAACACAGCCTGATCACTCCATCAGGTATAATTGACTTTTCCAAGTGTACACCGGCGACAACAGCATCTGTGTTTATTTTGTGTTTATATTGAGTTGCGGGCCGTAACTATATCAAGTAATATCTGAATTCGTCCAATCTGTGGCATTATTCGACATAATCAAATTAAAATAAGTTCTTGTTATGGTAAAACATATGTGTTAAACCCACTCAAAGTTTTAGGTCTATATTGTGAGTAGTTTCCACGTAAATAGTAAATCAATAACACCATATGATCCCCTAAAATACGCTTTTTAATGTGAATCCCACTATAGAGGTCTAACAATCAGAAATTTGGGCATAGCCTCCGGCCCCAGTTAGTCCACGAGGGGGTCATGGAGAAAGACATTTTTTTAAGGATTCTCATCCATGAAACTTCCATGAAAGCCATGAAACTTCCATTTTCACCCTCGGTGCACCCCATGAGGAAGTGCAGGGTAGGCAAACAAAACTTCACCCAGGTTTTACCCTGGGCAAACTAGTGCTGCTACTACTTAGGCTAAGAAGACTGAAATATTTATTTAGACATTCGATTTGTAACTTGAACTAACACATTTAAACAATTAATTCCAAAGCTTGTTTTATTTTTTAGAAAATACTATGTTTATAAAAAATGTATTGTATTGTGCACATTATTGAATTTTTTTAAATGTTTCTGTTACCATAATACTAATATTATCTGTGCTGTTTTAATTTATTCATGTGAGAAAGCTTCTCATATTAATGTTTACAGAAGGAAAATTCAAAATGTTTAGCAGTGGACCAAACTACACCAAACTGAAGACAAATCTTCGACTGGTTATAAACAGGTTGAAACTTTTGGAGAAGAAAAAAAGTAATGACTTTTACCACTTGGGCTTTAGAGTGTATTGTCGTTGCCAGTTTAACCCTTAGGCCTGAGAGGCTGTTGTTGACCCCAGGAACGTCTCTCTGACCTTGCCTATATTTTCAACAAATATCTCCTCTTAATTTTTATTTATTTATTGTGCTTACTTTATATTTTGCACTCATATTAATATGTGACTGATTCACCACCAAAAGATGGCAGTGTTCTGTGTTGTGGTATAGCATTTTCTGGAAGCACTAGGATAGTCTGGTGGCCACCTACCATATTTTTTCATTTTGCTCACATCATTTTGTTCATGGACTCAACCGATTATACTACTGATGTCCAGTATATCTCTGGGCACATCTTAAGACCAGTTGTAATCTTCTAGGTGTGTGCTGGAAGAATATGACGTTTTAAGGCAAAAGAAAGCAAAAAAATTATTTAAAAATAATTTATCATGGATAACAAATTATAATCGAGAAAATAGTGTGCAGAGATGTGATACTATGGTATTACTAAGCCCTGAAGAAACAAAGAATGGAAAAACTGACATTTGGTGATTATAAAGTGTCAAAATTTAGAAAAAAAAATTACATAAAGACACATCTCTAATAAACTAATTAAGCATGGAAAACAATTCTGATCATTAAAATATTTTGCAGATATATATATGTGATACAACTATTCATCGCTAATAAACGAATTAAGCATGAAAAACAATTCTGACCACTGAAATATTATGCAGAGTTATGATACGAAGCCATAGAGAGGAAAAAGAGTGAAACAAAGTGACATTTAGTGATTATAAAATGACGAAATTTAAAAAAAACCTTTAAAAATTATGTGGGTTTTTTTTAAGATATTAAATAATGATAATATTATAATGGTAAATTTCAAATTTATGGGCTATTTTTTTAAATATCCGTTTTAAAGAAAACAACATTCAAATTATGTTTTTTTGAAGATAAATAATGCTAAATTAATACTGCTAAATTTCAAATTTAAGGGCTATTTTTTTAAATTGTCTATTTTTATTTCTATGTGTCATTTTTATACTTTTTATCACTTTATAATAAAAAATATATTATTTTCCGTTCGTTTTTTTCTTTATAAGGACATAATATCACATATCTATGCTACATTTTATTGATCAGAATTTGTTTTCCATGATAAATTATTTTAAATGATTATTTGGGTGTTTTTTGGCATTAAAACGTCATATTTTTTTCCAGAACACACCTACAAGATTACAACCGGGCTGAAAATGTGCCCAGAGGTATGCTGAACAAAGTACAATCAGTTGTGTCTGTGTCCATGAACAAAATAGTGTAAACGAACTTAAAAATTAAGCCAGATAGAAAAATTGGCCACAAGATAATGATACTATGTATGCCCATTCCAAAAATATTTTTTAGACTATACATGTATGCCTTTGTTGTCTGGTCGCCATGGAAATGTGAATGCGATATACATGTATCTTATGTGAATGCGATATTTTATGTGAGTGTGATAAATGATTACTTAAAAAAAAAATGGAGGATGTAATGGCCAGCAATGACGCTGCTTCAGAGAAATTTCTCATAGTCAAACAATTCTTAATCTACTACGTAAATAGTTCATAACTCATAAACTATTTAATAATTTCGGGGCGTTAATTAGAATACTGCCTGAGATTACAGGGGGGTGGGCGCTTGTTAGAGTAGTGTTTTAATGATCATATAGTGTACATGATCCTGGGTTTTATTTTCAAATCAGGGGGGTGGGCATTTATTGAAATATGGGTGTTTATTAGAATAAATGTATACAGTACATGTACTTGTACAACAGTACCTTGTGTGGCCTCAACTGGCTCATGTTCTCTAAGGTAATAGGCCTAATGTAGATGAAGTGAAAGGTCTGAATTTGATGTATTTAACATCACTTGGAAATTTGGTATGGTAATTTTTGTCCCACTTCCCTCTACACCCATAATCATATTCCAGTGATTAAACATCATGATATAATTACTATTTTATAGGTGACCCATCTAATAATCAGCTTATTGTTGTTCAGTCTCTGGAAGTATTAACCCTTACAGCGCGGGGATCGACTTTAGCCGACAGAATCTGACGTCTGTTGACGACGACTAAAGTCGATCTCGCACTGTAAGAGTAGAAATATTATAATGGCCGTAGATACCTAACATAGGTATTTAAATGAATCCGAAAGAGCTAACTAAGACATTTAAGATGTTTTCAAGGTGAAAAACTTTTTTGTTGCGATGTTTTTTACAAATTAAGTCAGCGCCTTAAGGGTTAAGCAGGTATCCACTCAGATTATATTAGCCTGTAGTTGAAGCCCACCACCACATTGTCATCACTCTATCTCACCCTTTTAATAGAAGTCCCATAATATGATCATGTATTGTATTTCAATTGGAATATGACGTTGCTGTCACATCATTGATGTGGATACACAGAAATTAGACTACATTATTTTTATTTACAGCTGAGCTGGCTCTAAAATCTAGGAAAGAAATAGCAGATTACATTAAAGATGGCAAAGATGACAGAGCACGTATCAGGGTAATTATCTATCAACAAATATTTTTAAAATTTCCACTGTATAAATAAAGGCAAACTGATCATCGATCAAAATAACTTATTTTATCTTCAATGAAACAAAAATATTGTTGCCAATTTAGCAGCACTCGCCGGGCTGCTTACTTTATTCCACACGGTCCGCCGCTTCCGCCGCAGTAATTTGTTTTCAAAATAGCTACTGGTACTAATCTATGAACTTCTGTTTCCTTATACTTCTGTCTTCACAAAGCCATCTCATACCACAGGGGAATTGTTCTGGTGACATTTTGATCCCCATTTCATCGACCCTTTAATTACTACGTTCACTAACGAAGAAATGCTCGTTAGCGCGTTTCAGGAAAAAGTTTCCATCAGATCTTCTTTTAATTTGGCAAATATGTTCAGCTATGTCAGCCAATGACCTGATTAACTTTTGGGAGGAAACATTTCCAAAATGGCCGTTAAGCGTCCATTCTGAATTTGTGTAATTTAGTGATATTTAAGTAACTCAAAAACAATGCAAAATAACTGTACCACAAATATAAAACAAAATGTAAGGTATCACACACGGATAACCCGTGATAAATTTTGCACAAACATAATCCATAAAAGCAGACTGGCGGATATTTTTAGTCAGTTTTACTAATTATCTTAGAAATACATGTATTGCATAATAGATAAAATTGGTGATATGAAATTAAATATTACACAAGGACAACACATGCAAATTTTGCAGATATAAAATTCAAAATGGCAGACTGGTAACCATTTTGTTTTAATATTGCTCATTATCTCGGAATCCTTGCAAGAAAAATTGTTCTGTGTTATAAGGCTAACTCTCTAACAAAGTTTGCTGATCTATATGAAATTTAAAATGGAGGGCTGCTTTCGTGTTCGTTTCCGCACTACTCTTTCTAGTCAAAAAGCATTTTTTTAAATATTTCTCAGCCTCAATAATAACCATGTAGATTTTCTGGATTTTGGAAGTTGGGTTTCATTGCCTAATGTAAATTCTTATCCTGCTATTAGGCCAATTTGAATGCACCAAGATAGCATAATCTTCCTTGAATAAATCAATGAAAGAATTGTAACATTGAAACTGACTAACTCATGGGATATATTCATATTTCACAGGTTGAACACATTATCCGTGAGGACTACATGGTCGAAGCGATGGAGCTTGTTGAAATGTTTTGTGATCTACTTCTTGCAAGATTTGGACTAATTCAAACAACAAAGTAAATATAATATATATGATGGTTTAAAATTATGAAATGCTTTATCTACCCAAGAAAATGAAGCAAAACCTTTTCCTCATTTGCGTCCTTTCAACCTTGATGTCTCGCATTACTTTAATTATGTTTATTTTGAACTCTTATCAATCAAGAGCAAATTGTTCACTCTTACAACGCTGAATTATTTTTGTTTAAACCATGGAGACTAAAGTTTTTTTCAATTTGAAATCATCATAAATTAATCCGTAATAACAGACTCTGTGTGCGATACAGAGTCTGTAATCATTGCCATTCGTAAAGTTGTGCCCCAAAAATACAGTGCGCATCTGATCGATTGTGCAATGAATTACTGCGTCATTGTTTGATCAATTATTTTTATATCATTATGTAATGACAGATGTACATCTCATTAGAATAATGCCTTAATGTGGGGATTAAAGCCCTGTCTTTAATAATAGATGGATTTAGCATCTAAATAGGCCTACCCTCACATTTTTCATGAAATGTTTGGTCTCAGCGTACACTGACCCCCAGCATAGAAAACCACAGCTTTTGCTATGCTGTCAATCTCTGATGTTGAACCATGCTGTTCACTTCAAGCTCTGACTATCATAAATGTGTTGGTTATTTCTTTCCGATTCGTTTGAATACCTATGTTATGGGTCTACGGCCATTAAAAACATGTTTATTTTTACAGCGCAGGGATAAACTTCAAACGTCAGATTCTGACGACTGATGTCGATCCCCGTGATGTAAGGGTTAAAGGGTCATATCTGCCACTTTGCAAAGAGTCAGATCAATACCAAGGTAATGGAAGTTGAGCGAAGGAGAAATTTTTTCAGTCATTTAATTCCATATACTTTGTGTTCCTGTTCAGTTGATAACTACGGCATTACAGTCGCCTTATATCATTTCATGATTTGTGTCCTGGTAGCATTTAAACTACAACATTGCATTGAATAGAATCATAGGCTTGTACCTGTATTAAAACAAATCCATTGAACGTGGAAAACCCAACATTTAAATAAAAAAGAGCAAATGAGCAATTTGTCTCTGAATGAGTTCACCTTCCACCAACAATTTTTTTTTTTACCTTTTTAATACCCCGCCCGTAGGGGAAGGGTGATTTTAGACGCACCAGGAACCATCAGGTGTCCGGCGTGCATTTTCTTGTGAGCGCGACAACTCAAAAACTGCTGGTCAATCTTTTTTTGAAATTTTAACATGACATTTCTAGCAGCCCAGACATTTTTCGTGTGCGCCAAAAACTCTAAAACTTAGTCAGAAATTATTCAAATTTTACTATCACATTCCCCACGATATGGAGATGTGCAGGTGACCTTTTCAAGGCTTTACTGAAATTCAGAATGGCCGCCACGGATCAGGTTAAATTTTTTTGTGGGCGCAAAAACGCAAAAAATTAGTTTGATTAATTTTTAGCTCGCCATCATGTGTCGTCTGTCGTCTGTACACAATTCACAAGAAATGCTTCTCCCTTAATTCTTTTCTGCTTTAAATTTTGTTTGGTTTGTTTGAAAGAGCTTGGGCCTGTGCAATAAACTTCCTCACGGATTTCAGAAATTTTGATTACTAATTAACTTATGACCTAATTAAGACCCAATTAGGGCACTCTGTCCACAACTCACAAGAAATACTTCTCCCTCGATTCTTATCCGATTTCAAATTTATTGGTTTTTTGAAAGAACTCGTGCCTGTACATAGAACCTCCTCACGTTTTTTTTTTAAAAGAAATTTAAATTTTTTTATGCCCTAATTAAGACCTAATTTGGACTATTCACAAGAAATGTTTCTCCTCCAAACCCCCCCCCCCTTCAATTCTCAGCTGATTTCAATTTTTATTTTTTTTGAAGAGCTCGTGCCTGTTTATAGAAATGCCTCATGGATTTCAGAAATTTTAATTCGTAAATTACTTTTGCCCTAATTAAGGATGAGCTTCTGTGTCATTGCCACTCTGGTTATTTTAATTTTATCATCACATTCCTAGTAACATGGGGGTGTGCAAGTGATTTTTAGCCCGCCTTTTAATTTTAATTAAAAAAGGTGGGCTATTGCAATTGAAGTTCGGCGTCGTCGGCGTCGGCGTCGGCGTTAACATTTACTTGTGGGCGCGATAACTTGAAAAGTTTTTCATGTTTCCTTCCCAAATTTGTTTTGCATGTTACTAATGACCACTTCTCGGACAAGTTCAATAATGGCTGAAAAAAAATTCAAAATGGCCGACTTATTGCGATTTTTCACCTTTTACGTCAATAATTTGACCTTGTGGGCGCGATAACTTGAAAAGTTTTTCACGTATCCTTTTCAAATTTGTTATGCATGTTACTAATGACCAGTTCTCGGACAAGTTCAATAATGGCCGAAAAAAAAAAAAAATGGCCGATTTATTTCGATTTTTCACATTTTACGTCAATAATTTGACCTTGTGGGCGCGATAACTTGAAAAGTTTTTCACATATCCTTTTCAAATTTGTTATGCATGTTACTAATGACCAGTTCTCAGACAAGTTCAATAATGGCCGAAAAAAAAAAAAAAATTGCCGATTTATTGCGATTTTTCACATTTTACGTCAATAATTTGACCCTGTGGGCGCGATAAGTTGAAAAGTTTTTCACATATCCTCTTCAAAATGGTTGTGCATGTTACTAATAAGTAGTTCTTGGACAAGTTCAATAATGGCCGAAAAAAAAAAAAATGGCCGATTTATTGCGATTTTTCTCATTTTACGTCAATAATTTGACCCTGTGGGCGCGATAACTTGAAAAGTTTTTCACATATTCTCTTCAAATTTGTTATGTATGTTACTTATAAGTAGTTCTTGGACAAGTTCAACAATGGCTGAAAAAAAAAAAAAATGGCCGATTTATTGTGATTTTTCTCATTTTACGTCTATAATTTGACCTTGTGGGCGCGATAACTTGAAAGGTTTTTCACATATCCTCTTCAAATTTGTTATGCATGTTACTAATAAGTAGTTCTTGGACAAGTTCAATAATGGCTGAAAAAAAATTCAAAATGGCCGATTTATTGCGATTTTTCTCATTTTACGTCAATAATTTGACCTTGTAGGCGCGATAACTTCAACATTTTCACAAGTATCCTCTTCAAGTTTGTTATGCATGTTACTAATAAGCAGTTCTTGGACAAGCTCAATAATGGCCGGTAAAAAAATCAAAATGGTCGACTTATTGCGATTTTTCACATTTATTTTACGTCCATAATTTGACCTTGTGGGCACGATAACTTGAAAAGCGGCTGGTTTTTAATAGATCTGCTTGTAGTCTATGCAAGTATTATATAGTATATCATATTATACATGTATCTATCTTATTTAACATACCATTTATATCTTGGGTTGTTATTTACGTGATGACATTCGTCTTTACTTTCTTTATCATAATTCGGCGGCGGGCTATTATCGAGTGTGCTCTTGTTTAAAGATGCTACTAAAATTCTAAATGGCTGCCAGAGGTCAACCCCAAAATTTAATATTTTATATATTTTTAATATTTTTATATTACAAACTCTAATATTTAAAGTCAGAAATTATTCAAATTTTATAATCACATTCCCCACGATATGGAGATGTACAGGTTCTACTGAAATTTAAAATGAATTGGATGAACTTCATACCGGTAATTTTTTGTGGTCGCAAAAACTCAAAAATTTAAGTCAGAAATAACTCACATTTTGCAATCACATTACCCACCATCTGGAAATGTGCAGATGATTTTACTGAAATTTGAAATGGCCACCACTCTTTTTAAATATTTGTGACAGCAAAAACTCTAACCTAATTTATGGCTAGGGATGATATAGGACTTCAGGCCTCTTGTTCTAAAATTGGTATGGTATAACTATTGAATAGATGATTAAGATTAAAATATTCCAGGCACATATACAACATATGTATGGTTATATTTTAAATAAGATGATCTTTTCACAGAGAAGTTGACCCAGGAATTGAAGAGGCTATCGCAACCCTTATATGGGTATCACCAAGACTAATGGCAGATGTTCAAGAGTTAAAAATGGTACAGTATGTCATTGACTTCCCAATTTTTTTATGCATACTGTATTTTCTTTTACACATATAAGAATAGAATACCTGATGTAGTGATCAACTACTGTCGTATGACACAGTACTACTTATGGCAAAGTATCAGTAAGGAAATAAGTGAAAAGTTCAGCTTGCATTCTATTATTACATCCCAAACTAGACAAACAGCAATTTACATTATTCCTTCACAGCATGTTGACCGTTTTGCAGCCTTTGGTAGCCTGGAGATACAGGGGTAGAATTAAACGTTGGGGGCAAGCCAATCCACAGGACTGGCAAGTCAAGGAAACTGCCATTCCTGAGTAAAAACTGTAATTCCTAGAAATGGCCTTTGTCCTATGGCCTAAAATTTGCCAGCTCATCAGAATGGCAAGTAAATTTTTTTGCCATCCCTGCACATTTTTTGGCAGTACAGGACTGGAGGAATGGCCTTATTTCGAGCCCTGAGATACATCTTTATAATTAAATCTCCACTAACAATCTGATGGATATTTAAATTGATTCAGTGCTGTCTATTGCTGTAAGAATTTTCATTATTACTCAACAAATTGATATAGATGTGCTACCATTTATCGATGGTCTAAAACAATAGTGGGTTAAGTCGACTTGACAGCGAAATTGTGTTTATCTTTTTACTTAGAACTATAGTCTGCTAAATCCACTTATCAGCATGTAGACTTGGACTTATACTGATGAAAAACACAGCGATTGGAATTTGACAGTAGATCAAGTGAAGTTATCAGAGTATTTTTTTACCTTTCAAAACGATTTACAGAAGCAAAATTGGGATCAACAAGACACCAAGTTGACTTAGCTTATTGTTACTCCAGGAACACAGAATATGGAGAGATTGTTCCTAGATCAACAATGAACTAAGTCCAGGCATTTCCCCTGTGTTGTCTCCACAAGTCTCAGAATAAGAATGCGCTAAGTCCACTTGCACTGTTTTTGTCCCAGAAACAGAGCCCATTTAAGCATATAACACCAGAATAACAATATGTCAAGTCGAATTGGTCCTGTGTTGGACAGATATTATGCTGATATGTGCTCCTTTTCACGAGAATAACAATGTGCTAAGTCGACTTGATCTGTTTTTTTTAATCTGAATTTGGAATAAATTCAAACTTTATACATATTATAGGTGACTTAGCTGGTTATTATTCTAAAGGCCAAAAATGTCACACTATTGTTTTAACCCATCGTTATATTGTTATTAAAGAAAACTTTCTCAAGCTGTTTTTTAAAGTTAGTATTATTTTGACATTGTTTGACTTTCTGAAGTAGCTGTTCAGAAAGTCAAGCAGATAAATTTAAGATGTTCTCATGTAACCAAATGATTCTGATCACTATCCCCCGCATATTTCATTGATCACCTCAGACCTGACAAATTCCATCTTGCCTACCGCAGTACCTCAGAGGCACCTCAGTAACATGGGCTATGCTGCTTACAGTGAACCCATACCCCATAAATGTACGCATTAACCCTTTGACCACTGATGTCGACTAAAGTAGACATTCTATGTTTTTATAAGCACCTGTATAACCAGTTGTTAAAAGTAAAACATGCTTTTAATCTTGAAACACGATAAATATATGGGCCTAAATTTTGCAAATCATATAAATTTTCAGTCACTTGAAGTTGGGTGTCGGGGTAGCGAAACATAACTTCAAGTGACTGGAAATTTAAATTGAATAACTCAGTGCTCTTAGTGTTGACAATTACATTCCCAATATTTATTTAGTCACCAATTTTTATTAGTTCTTAACAAAATTTCCTCATAATATTTTTTGACTGATGATCCTGGAATAGTTTAGAAATTGGATGATTTGAATACTGTAAACGGGGATTAATTTACGGCTTTAAATTTTGGCACTTTTGGGAATGAAAAAGAATTGGAGGGGATTAAAATTTGATTCATTCACAGTGTCATAAACCTTGCATAAGAACATTGGAGAGAAACATAGGCGTTTTTTTATCAAATCACTAATATACAATGTGTGCCAATATTTCCCAGTTCACGCTATTTAAAATGGCTATTGCAACACCCCGCCACCCTTACAATTCGAAGTAAATGATGTACAGTCGACAACTCTTCGCAAAGCTTTTGGAATATTTTCTGATTGCTGACCCTTAGTAAGTTTATTCATCCTTCTCCGATTTGAAATTTGTTGTCAGGTGACCATGATGATGTGATAAATTATTGATAAGTATATTATCTTTATCAGGTTTTTAGTCAGTATCAGTATACTCAGGTGTGGCTGTATCCTAGTCTGGTAGTGTAAATCATATTCAAAATCTTGAAATGTATATGTCATTTCGCACCATTAACCTCTATGCCTCTTTACACTTCCATATATCTTTGTGAGAACCCTGAGCATGGTAATATAGAAACTGTAGTAGCCTACATGGTCATATGAAAACTGCAGTAGAACCTGCTATGGGAGACCAACTTTGAGACACTCAAAAAACAGATTTCCAAGAGATACAGGTGCTAGGCCTACACATGAAGATAACTGTTTGATTAGGCATCCCGATATTACGGGGATGATTATTTTATCCACCGGTTACCATGGTTGTAACACAGGCGTTACCACAATTTTTTTTTGCATAGGATACGTGTGCATGGGAAGTTATTTCCATATAATTTTTTAACAAAGACCCAAGGTGGTGTGTTTTCCAAGATAGCCTCCCAAAGAGCTCATTGAAGAGATATCTCCTAAACCGCTTGTTTGATTGCACAAACAGTTCTGTAGGTATTTCTCATGACCTGATTTATTTTTTGGAGAAACATCCAGGCTAACAGCAGCCATATTGAAAAAAATAGTTGTGTAGGTGGTTGGGGTATTTTTTATTATTTCACTATTATTTGGTGAAATTGTCTCTCCAGGTTTAAAAAAAATGAGGGTATTATTTTGAGGGTTGGCATATACTTTTGTCAACTAAAATGGTTGAAGTAACTGTGACGGTTCGCAATATTTTTAAGGTAATTTTTTCCTTGAGGTGTGTGATCTTTTATGGGGCGGGGGATACTTCTCATTTCAGAGACTGATTCCTGTTCTGGATGCTTTTATTGTTTTTGTGTCACATCTAGTTATTATCTTGTTTGTTGATGTTATGAAAGGATATTATACACTTCATTTTCATTGATATATCAGTATTTAAATTACTAACTGATCTAGAAACCGCACTATTTTCCATTTTATGTACAATTCCTGTTACTCACCCTGTACAGTTATGTCTTGTGCAAATTGATTTGAAAAAATACCTACACATTTTTCATTTTTATTTGACAGATCGCTGACCAGCTGAAGGCTAAGTATGGAAAAGAATATGCTGCCCGTTGTCAGACGAATGAACTTGGTGTTGTTAATGAGCAGGTTTGTGGACATAGCTCTAGGTAGATTAGGATGTACACATTTTGTGAGATAAATATCTGGTTCGTCATGTAGAAAATTAGCTGTTAAAAAGTAACTGTTCAGAAAGTCAAGCTGATCAATTTTGGATTTTCTCATGCAAGCGAAAATTCTGATCACTATCCTCCACATATTTAATTGTTCACATTAGATCTGACAAATAGCATCAGTCTCAGTCAATTTTCAATCGATTTTGATGAAATTTTGAAAGGACTATTTTCGAGTCACGCGGCGACTACCGTACAATTTTCATAAAAAAATATTATATAGTTCAAAAGTTAGACCATTTGACATGTAGTAAATTTGTAATTGCGACGTCCCTCTATAAACCCATTAAACTGGTTAAATGAAAGTTAGTTTTTTGCATTACATGCCAGATGGTCTAACTTTTTAGCTATACAATGTTTTCCAAAGAAAATTTCACGGTAGTCGCCACGTGACTCGTAAATAGTCCTTGCAAAATTTCATGAAAATCGGTTGAGAATTGACTGAGAATTCGGCGAGAAACATGCTATACAAGTTAATCTGATGACGGGTATATACATCCAGGTCACCACATGTCACCATTTCTCAGGCCGCTTTTTATCCCCCGCCCACAAAGTAGTGGCGGGGGATATTGTCATCACCATGTCTGGTCGTGCGGCCGTGTGTCTCTCGTGTTTCATTTCCGGAAGATATTTCGAAAACCGTTAGCCGGATTGTTTTCATATTGCATACACACATCCCTTAGGGGGTGTAGATGTGCCTTTTGGAGGTTACGACCTTTGACCTAATTTATGACCATCAATTTTATGGTGATTATCGACTTGCATTGATGACGGCTGATAAGTTCATTTTCCACACAATATCTCAGAAAGCGTTTTCTGGATTGTTTTCATATTGCATACACACATCCCTTAGGTGGTGGTTATGACCTTTGACCTAATTTTTGACCTTTTTGACTTTAATTGATGGCTGATGATTAGTTCAGTTTCTGGACGATATCTCGGAAAGCATTTGCTGTATGTTTATCATATTGCACACACACACATGCCCTAGGGGGTGTAGATGTGGCTTTTGGGGGTTATGACCTTTGACCTAATTTATGATCTTCAATTTTAAGGTGATTATCGACTTTAATTGATGGCGGATGTTAAGTTCAGTTTCCGGACGATATCTCGCTTTTTGGGGATTATGACCTCTGACCTCATTTTTAACCTTTGACTTTGAGGCCATTATTGACTTTAATTAATGGCGGGGGATATCGATAGTGTCAGCGCTCTTGTTCTCACTGCGATTGGGGACTTCAAAGTGGTCATCTAAAGGTTACAGTACCATATTACGATGACAAAACAAAATAGCTATCATGGTAGAGTAACAAAATAAACCACTGCATCAACACAACACAGCATTGAGGCTTTTATTTCATCATTAAATATAAAACACAATTGTTGAAAACAGTTATTTTGGCTGATACATAAACAAACGTTACAGATAATTTGACTTGCAGTATAAAGGATAACAAAGGGTTGAAACATTCATAATGGCATCTGATAAGTTAAATTGATCTGTAAGTGAATCATGTTACAGAATAAAATCAATCATATGATATAACAGTGCATTACTGGCACTTGCCCGCTCGCCAATGCGAGTGGGAAACAGAACGGGCGAGTCCATATATGTCCACATATCCTGTTTTTAGCATAGAAGTCATTATTTTTTGTCAAATTGGCTAATTAGGTATTTGGTTAGTTCTTTTCACTGATATAATGGACATATTTATCATGTTGCCCCAGGTCTGGTCCAATGTTGACCAATACAATGTATTGATGTAATTTCTTGTATATGCAAACACATATCATTATATAAATGTGTATTTAACCTGATAAATAATTGATGAAAGATAAATACTAAGTAAAATGCAATTGTGTGACACTGCTGGTATTGTTGATAAAAATTGAATACATTTTAATATTCCAGTAAAGTAAGAGGAGTATAATGGAAAAGTCATAGTGTATTCTCTATTAAGCCACAATTTGTTTTATTAATTGGTTCTGAAGAATTTTATATTCAAGATTCAGAGCAGGCAATCAGAAAAAAATAAAAGGCTAATTCTTTTAAGAAAGTGTTGACTTATTTTAATAACAAATATGCATAATTTGCATTATTTTTTCAATATATATCAGATAATATTATATCGATAAATAGCGGGTCGGGGGTATAAAAAAAGACAAAGTTTCAATATTATTTTTTTATTGATTTTCTATTGTCGTGACTCGTGGTCTTGTGAACCACTTAATCAACAAATTCTCGCCTTACTTGACTATGTATTTCTAATATTATTACTGTTACTTTCCTTTTTTGATAGATTTAGTATGATTAGGTCTACTAGTACAATGCATTTGCTTATATATATTATTTATTTGCTTATATATAATGGATGATTTTAGGTGACACACATTATATTGGGTGATTCACAATATATATTTTTGATTTTAGGTGATGCACAAACTAAGTGTAGCAGCTCCTGCGAAATTACTAGTAGAAAACTACATGATGGAAATATCCAAATCTTACAAAGTGCCTTTTGAGCCAGATCCTACTGTGATGATGGTAAGTAGAAATGTTGATGTTGCACTGTAGTGGCATTTGGTTATTTGCTGCTTATAGACATGAGAACTATAATATTTTTCCATCTTTTCATTTAACCCTTTGAGTGCTAAGCACGACTATAGTCATTTTTAATAGATTACCGGTAATTGGTCAAATCACTGTTAATGGGAATGAGATGAATGTTTAAACATCACGATTAGCAAATCCAATCACGATTAAACCAACATGAGTAATTTTTACTCATTCGAAGTTGTGGGTTGAGGTAGCGAGACCTAACTTCAAGTGAGTGAAAATACTTTAACTTAACGCTTCAATCCTTTAACCGCCAAATTATTCGATTTCAATTTTCACCCACTTGAAGTTGTGTCTCGCTGACGCGATCCACAGCTTCAAGTGAGTGAAAATTATTCAGATTTTACAAAATGGAGGTAAACTCTTTTCAAATCTTGCTGGTTGATGTCACATTTTATCTTTAACATATTTAAAATGTGGTACTTAATGTGCTAATAAAAAATGAAAACCCGAATATATGAGGCCCTGGCGGTCAAAGGGTTAAGGGTTAAACCATTGATCACTTTTGAGATAAATTTTTACTATATTTCTTATAATTCCACAGGATGCCAGTATACCAGAAGTGAGCGATCTTATAAATTTGGGACCTGGAGAAGGCGGTGGACATATTGGATTCGAGATGCCCACCAATAGAGGAGGTGGTGGTGGTGGAGGTAGTGGTGGTGGAGGTGGTGGCTCAGCTGCACCTCCTATGATGTATCCAAATCCAAATGCTGCAGCGATGGTAAGTTCTATGGTTTTATGAGTTTGTTTTTGTATGATAACACCTTAATGTAAAACATCGATCAACATAATAATAAGATTAACATTGTCATCTAGAATGTGAAAAAGAATATAGTGTGCATAAATTTGCATTGACTTATATTTGAAGGTGCACTTAGTTTTCGAAAACAAGTGCATGTACTTATATTCTAAGGCAAAATTTCAAGAAAAATCACATGCACTTTAATTTGAAAGTGAAATGATCTTGCCGAAACTATTTGAACCCAGAAAATACCATGTTATAACCAAGTCATGCATTATTAGAAACAACCTTGTTGTCACAGCTTAAGTAAATATTGTCACAGCTGTGAACAGAATCATTAACACGCTTGTCCATAATAGACTGAAGACACGAAGGATACACTTATTCATTGTTATCAAAACACATACCGTTCTTTCTAGATGAACTCTGGACTTGTGACATAATTGGCCTGTTCTGCCAATTAGTCATTCACCCACTGGTCAGACACTCAAATTGTGGGACGCCTCCCTTTTTTTCTCACCCTTTGTCAATTACCGTTCCACTTTAGTATCCAACCTGCCTCAAATTGTGGCTTCGAAGTCATCGTTATGAAGGTCCGTTTAGATGGGTGACACATGTTTGAGAATGATGGTTATAAATCCTGCTTTGGTACCAGCTCAATTTCACTATTGGATTCTTCAGATCTTTAAATATGTGATATATACTATGTAGGACTATAATTATAATAAAAATGTGATGATGACATGAACCATTTTAAGTTGAAAGGTGAATTACTGCACAGAGACATTTATAGATACCACCAGCTGATATCAGAGTATCAGAATTAGTGACGCAGTCACTAAGGATAGGGGTGCACTTAGTTTTTGAAAATAAATGCATGCTTATATTCAAACATAAAATCAGTTCAAAGCACCCCTAAAACATGTGATTTTCACTTATAATTGCACACACGTTTATGTGCTGGAATACTGTAAACTGTAGCTTATAGACCTTCTCCACCAGGGGATATTCTATAGATAGAATTGTTGATTGCATGCATAAATGGTGCATATTTTGTTGCAGAATTAAATTTGAATTATTTCATGCTAGTGAAATATCGTTTAACACTAAAGCGCTAAGTTTTCAATTAATTTGTTTAACCCACTTCAAGTTGTTTTTCACTACCAATACCCATATCTTCAAGTGGTTAAAAAATATTTACATATATGTACAATTTGAATCAAAGCGTTTTCAAATTGTCTTGTTTGAAGGACAAATAAAAAGGCTTTAGACAGCTAAAGCCATGATTAACACTTTAACCCTTACAGTGCAGGGATCGACTTTAGTCGTCAGAATCTGACGTCTGCGGACCTCAGATTCTGACATCTAAAGTCGATCCCCACACTGTAAGAGTAAAAATATTTATAATGGCCATAGACCCATAACATAGGTATTCAAATGAAGCTGAAAGAGCTAGCTAAGACATTTATGAGGATTTTGAATTGAATAAAACCCTTTCGTCTCCATGGTTTTTATAAAAAAAATCAGTGCTTTATGGGTTAATTTGTATTTTGGTGCTAATCTTTAACCCTCTGAGCACTTAAGTCGACTATAGTGTTATTTCTGTGATTTTATTCACATTTGTATGGCCTGTTAATAGAAGTGATAAATGTCCTATATCTGTGGAACTGATATACAGTACTATATGACCTAATTTCACAAATACGAATAACTTTCGTTCAATTTACCCCCAGAGCACTGAGATAATCAATTTAAATTTTCAGTCTCTGGAAGTTGTGTTACTTATGCTACCGCGATCCACAACTTCAAGTGATAGAAAATTTGTGTGATTTGCTAAATTTAAGTCACAACATATATGAGTGTTTGAAGATCGGAAGCATATTTTACTTTTAACAACTGGTGACCGTGCTAGTAAAAATACAGAATGTCCACTGTAGTTGACATCAGTGTTCCAAGGGTTAAGCTGAATTGAATAGCTCAGAGTCATAGGGGTTAAGGATTACATGGGTGATATATTAAGCAGCCTTCTCCGAGGTGGGCTGCTCACTGTATACCACACGTAACTCAAAAATAATGGAAAATAGATGGGCCATGAATAAAAAACAAAAAGTAAGTTCTCACGCAAGGATAACCCATGACAAATTTTGCATAAATAAAATATAAAATGGCCTACTGGTGGCCATTTTTTGCCCGCATAATAATTTTAAAAAGGTGGGCTATTGCAATTGACGTTTGGTGGCGTCGGTGTCAGCATTAACATTTACTTGTGGGCACGTTATCTTGAAAAGTTTTTCATGTATCCTGCTCAAATTTGTTCTGCATGTTGCTGGTAACCAGTTCTCGGACTATTTTAATATAAATGACTGCAAAAAAATTCAAAATGGCTGATTTATTGCAATTTTTCGAATTTTACGTCAATAATTTTAACTTGTGGGAGCGATAACTTCGAAAGGTAATATAAAATAAAACATCCAGTGTTACACAATGACAACACAGGACAATTTTTGTAAATACAAAATCCAAAATGGCAGATTGCCAGCCATTTTGTTTCAATTTTGCTCACTATTTGGGAGATCTTCCATGATAGCTTGTCATGCTGACTTGTGAGTGTTATTCATATTTGAATACCACAGTGATAATATTTTTTTTAATCTGTATAATAAATTAAACTACTTTTGTAAAGTTTGTAACAATATTGTCCTTTTCCAGTGAGATAACTACTTATATTATTGTATTACTGTAGGTGACACAGAGACTGTGTGGCCATGTGACAATTTTGATCTCGGGCTTACGATAAATGGAAACTTGACAAATTTAAGCATTCTTTAGGGTTTTCCCATTAAATTTTAAATAATAATGTGGAGGCAGCTAAAAGTATGGAGCTAATATCTCAAGTACCATTCTATTTATGTTTGGTTAGCCTGTGGATCCATGCCCACCGTATGATGCTCCGCCAGGCGGGTATGTACCACCTGCTGCATACACTCCAATGGACACAAAGCAAACCTATCCAGAGAAAGGACCCAGTATGCCGGTAAGCCCATTAGATTGTTGCACTAAATTATAGAGAGGTGAGCATCATGCAAACTGTACCAGATAGCCAGACCATTACTGTAAAACAAAATGTGAGAGTTCAGGGAAGGATGCACTCTATCATTGGGTCGGGGCAGGGGATTATTGTGGCTGGCTGCCCTGTTGTTATAAAATGAACATGTTATGTAATTAATTTTATCTACTCTAAAAATGGATGCAAACATGCACTATTATTGTTAAATTACCTTGCAGGGTGGAACACATGATGGAACTGGCTATGGAGCTCCCAGTAAGTGTGGAAATTTTTAATATTTTCCTCTTCCTGCTCGATACATAGAAATATCTTGACCAATTAAGCATTCCACATAAATTGAAGAAGGCTGTGTATGCTTGCTGTTTTACATTGTCTGTACATTTACACCACCACTGCCTTTCTTCTCCTGTGTCTGGTCCAACATTTGTTTTGTCCACTCTGACTGTTTTCATGTGTTTTGTATGTTTGATTTTTAGCCCGCCTTTTAATTTTAATTAAAAAAGGTGGGTTATTGCAATTGAAGTTCGGCGTCGTCGGCGTCGGCGTCGGCGTTAACATTTACTTGTGGGCGCGATAACTTGAAAAGTTTTTCATGTTTCCTTCCCAAATTTGTTTTGCATGTTACTAATGGCCACTTCTCGGACAAGTTCAATAATGGCTGAAAAAAAATTCAAAATGGCCGACTTATTGCGATTTTTCACCTTTTACATCAATAATTTGACCTTGTGGGCGTGATAACTTGAAAAGTTTTTCAAAAAAATGGCCGATTTATTGCGATTTTTCACATTTTACGTCAATAATTTGACCTTGTGGGCGCGATAAGTTGAAAAGTTTTTCACATATCCTCTTCAAATTGGTTATGCATGTTACTAATAAGTAGTTCTTGGACAAGTTCAATAATGGCCGAAAAAAAAAAAAAAATGGCCGATTTATTGTGATTTTTCTCATTTTACGTCAATAATTTGACCCTGTGGGCGCAATAACTTGACAAGTTTTTCACATATTCTCTTCAAATTTGTTATATATGTTACTTATAAGTAGTTCTTGGACAAGTTCAATAATGGCTGGAAAAAAAAAAAATGGCCGATTTATTGTGATTTTTCTCATTTTACGTCAATAATTTGACCTTGTAGGCGCGATAACTTCAACATTTTCACAAGTATCCTCTTCAAGTTTGTTATGCATGTTACTAATAAGCAGTTCTTGGACAAGCTCAATAATGGCCGTTAAAAAAATCAAAATGGTCGACTTATTGCGATTTTTCACATTTATTTTACGTCCATAATTTGACCTTGTGGGCACGATAACTTGAAAAGCGGCTGGTTTTTTATATATCTGCTTGTAGTCTATGCAAGTATTATATAGTATATCATATTATACATGTATCTATCTTATTTAACATACCATTTATATCTTGGGTTGTTATTTACGTGATGACATTCGTCTTTACTTTCTTTATCATAATTCGGCGGCGGGCTATTATCGAGTGTGCTCTTGTTTCCAAATGTTTTGCTATAATGCAGTCTGGACATCTGACATGTTTGTTTATTGTAAGATAGTGTATGTTGAGTACTGGTAGCCTCTCAAGCTTTATTTTTTAATTTTAATATATTTAGGTGGAGTGGGAGAATATCATTTTTTTTTTCAATTTAGAAGCATTTCAAAGAATTACAGAAATTTTTTAGAGCTTTTTTTTTTTGGGGGGGGGGGGGGGGGGGTTGTGGTAGTGGTAGTGGCTGTGCTGAGCCTAAATGCGAGAAATTTGGCCTTTAAACAATGATAATTTATTCATTTTGACAGATTGATTTTTGTTTTCAAATTCTTTTTTTGGTTTGCAGGGGAAGGGAAATTTTAGTCAAGCCAGGATGCGACCAGGCTTTTTTTGGCGCAAAAGTAGTGGTCATTTTTTTGTTAACTTCACATTCCTAACAACTGGGATGTGCAAGTGAGTTTTCAGGCCTCAGCCAAAATTTTGGCAGATTTCTATTGTCGTCACCAGGCGCATCCGTCCGTCTGTAACTGGAATGCACATTGAACTTCACATACAGGTTAATCATGACTAAAGCTTGATTAATTTCACATTTGACTTTCTGTGACCCCTATAACCTTGACTTTTTTCCAATCAACAAATTTTCTCATTAGTGTGATTCTCTCAACATTTTTTTATGTGTCAATCCAAAATTTATACCATATATCCATTTCACTAATAGCTCGGATGAGTTTGAAATTGGGCAAGATTCGGACAGAAACTAGGTCATGGCGGCCAAAATGCCCAATTATCAGCCGTTATTTTTATGTTCATAATATCTGGAAAACCGGGCCTGATAGGTGAACCATTACTACTGAACAAAATGTGCGGTTTCAGGTAAAATTTCAACTTGATCAAATTTACGATGGCCGACCTGCGACCACTTTCGACTTAATTATTTTTATTAGCTGGAAGATCTTGTCAGAGCGCTAGACCATTACCCGGTACTATTGAACAAAAGATGTGGTTTCATGGAGGGATATGTCCTGAAAAATTTCAACTCGAATAAATTGAAAATTGGCCGACATGTGGCAATTATCGACTTCAAAATGTGTAATATCTGGTAAACTGTACCAGGTTAGCTAGCCCATTACTATAGAATTAAATGTGCGGTTTCAGGGGGGATATGTCCTAAAAAATTTTACCTCGATAAAATTTAAAATTTCAGACTTGTGATCATTCATCATTCAGGACTCTAATATAACATGTTTTATTGATTGTATCGCGGAATGTTATTCAAACCGTTGCCATTTGAATTTGTGTAAACACGCCATATGCTAGTCACATGAACGTGCCTTAGGCCAGCCGAGTGTGTCTGACACAACAGAGCTCAGTTGTAAACACATCATTCACATGTCATCAAGCAATAGGGAGATCTCTGCTATATATATTATATTTGCCCACAATATCCTATCACTCCACATGTGTGAGATTAAATCTCTTCCCCTGATTGAACAACATGCCACGCAGACGACACAACAAATCGACCCTCTTGACCAAGCCCACTACTGACAGCCAGCACATTTTAAAACCCTATGTATTAATGCACTAAGGTGTTTTCTTTTACATTTGCAACACATAAGAAGTGTATTTTTTTATAAATAACTTTAAAATATTTAGAATATACTTCGGTGAAAAGGAAATTTTACTGGTTCTAGGACAAGTTCAATAATGGCGGTGGGCTATTGTCGAGTGTCTTCTTGTTTCAAATATTTTTTACTTTTAAATGATGATTAGAGGCTGAGGCCTATTTTTTTTCGTCGCTGACGGGCCTTGGTAAAGATGGTGCTGAATTTCAAAATGGCCGGCAGAGGTCAACTTCATAATTTTTGTCAGCACAAAAACTAGTACAAAGTAGGTAATCAAAATTTTTGAAAACTCACGTTCATGCTTGCTGTTCCTTTATGCATGTTTTCACTTCTTGTTTTCATCTGATTCATGTTTGGTTTTCTTCAAAGCAAATTATTGTCTTATTTGGTTTAATCTTGTCATTTTTGTTCCAGATTAGTCATTTTTTGTTCAGATCATTAAGCAACAATAAAATTACACTGCAAAAATAGTAACCTTTGAACTGTTGATGATGTGCATTATGCCAGAATGTTGCGATCATGTAACATAACAAATGAAAACTTGAAATGTTTAAAAATACTTTATTTATTTCATTTACAGCACATGCACAACCTTCTGCACCAGCAAATCATCAACCTATGCCACAATTACCAGATTTACCAGATGTTCCTGGTTTACCTAGTGTACCCAGCAGCACATTAGGTGCCGCATCAGCAGGTGGAGACGATGTTGATTTTGATGACTTGACTCGCAGATTTGAAGACTTGAAAAAGAAAAAGTGATTTTTTATTATTGTACACAAATCCTACGTGTTAATTGAATATAGAACAATGTTGAAGAAGGCATCTCATTTTAACCCTCCTAACACACACACAGCTATTGGGTCTTATTTTCATTTACCTTGAGATGTGAATTGCTGTTGAATTTAAATATCCTGATTTTATAAAATAAAAACTATAAGTTATAAAATTATAAGTATAATATCGCAAATGAAATCTCTGAACCTCCTTATTGTCACTTGATGAATTTATTTCAAAATCTGCTGTATGGTGCATATTTTTGTAGTAGCCTACATTGTACTTAAAGTCAAATGTTTATAATTAAGCAGATTGACATGGATATCTATATTGATGCCATAGTTGCCTCTTGAGTCTAGTGGTCTTTGTACATGAATCTCTATGCTGCCAAAATTATTTGCAAACATGTGTACGTGTTGTCGCCAACTGTTTAATACAATGAAAATAGAAACGAACAAAAATTATTACTTGCAATAAGTTATAATACTGTAGATCTGGTAATATTCGCCAGGTTTTAATTTTCGCGAATTTCGCGAGGAGGACAAATTCGCGAATTTAAGAATCTCGCGAAAATTATCATTATAATAGCGCTACTAAAGAAAAATTCGCGAATTCTAATCTTCGTCAAAAGTCGTAAAATCAGAAATTTGCGAAAATTTAAATACGCGAAAATTACCAGATCTACAGTATTACCGTTGGAAATGTAATTTTGTTCAATGAGGTTCAAAGAGTTGACACTAAGCTTCTGTGTGAGTTTTAATTGCACCTAAGGCCCCTAACCAGGTGTGGTTCAGGCGAACCTACTTTTTCTCCCCACCTGTCCAAGACCTGCAATAGAAGACACAAACATCCAGAAATTGGTCAATTGATTACTTTTTAGCTCTTAGTCAATTTTGGCTGGAGGCTGTTGTCGTCTTATGGTGTCTGTCCCTTCTAAGTGTGATTAACTCACATGTTTTTATTTGATTGTTCTATGAACATGTCCAATGTGTTCACCATGCAAATCCGCTGAATTTTTTTTATAAAATGTGACAGATCAGATTGAAAATGGCCGCTTCTCGGACATAATCTGCTTTTCCTTGTAAGCGTAATTGACTAAATTTTTAATCCATTGTTTTAAAACTTGGCACACATGGTCACCCTACAAAGTCACCTGACAAGTTGAAAAGTGACACTGAAATCAGATTTAAAATGGCTGCCACTCGAACATTTTTATGCCCCGCCCACGAAGTAGTGCGGGGGATATTGTCGTCAGCATGTCTGGCTGTCAGGCGGTGTGTCCGTGTTTCTTTTCCAGCTGATTATCTCGGAAAACCTTTAGTTGGATTGTTTTCATACTGCATACAAACATCCCTTAGGTGGTGTAGATGTGCCTTTTGGAGGGTATGACCTTTGACTAAATTTCTCACCTTCGATTTTTATCCCATTATTGACTTTAATTGATGGCAAATGATAAGTTCAGTTTCCGGACAATATCTCGGAAAGCATTTGCTGGATTGTTTTCATGTTGCACACATACATCACCTAGGGGGTGTAGATGTGCATTTTGGGAGTTATGACCTAAGACCTAATTTTTTATTTTGAGGCCATTATTGACTTTAATTGATGTTGGATGATAAGTTCAGTTTCCAGACGATATCTCGGAAAGCGTTTGCTGTATTGTTTTCATATTGCACACACAGATCCCTTCGAGGGTGTAGATGTGCCTGTTTGGGGGCTATGACTTTTGACCTCATTTTTAACCTTTGACTTAGAAGCCATTTTTGACTTTCAATAATGACAGGGATATGTTAGCTCTTTTTAGCCCGCCTTCTAATTAAAAATAGGTGGGCTATTGCAATTAAAGTTAGGCGGTGTTGGGGTTAACATTTACTTATGGGCACGCTAACTTGAAAAAAATTTCATGTGTCCTTCCCAAATTTGTTATGCATGCACTCTCGTTTATTTTTGCTAGGCTGTATTGAGAAATATGTTTCATAATTTTTATATAATGAACAGAACTTACAAGAGTGTGACCTAGCTATCACAACATATCAATTTGTGAACTGTGATAGATTCTGTCATTGTATGCTATATGCCTGCAGTGTTTATTTTTGGTTTAAAATGTGATATTCTTAGTATAAATCTAGAGGCAGACCAGATCGAATAACCAGCACTGCTCATAAAAATAGTCACATTTTTACCAGCTTGTTAAAAACATTATCTTCTGTTAGAAGATCATGCATAAATGTAAATGTCATGTATGATTTGTAGAAGGGCCTTTTTTTCTGAAATACTTGCCTTGTTAGTCATTTAGTATTTCTCTTGTTTATTTTTGTGTAAAAAATGCTCTTTGCTACATAATGTACACTGTTTATGAACAAATTTCAGAATTTTATCAGAATTATTATGTATGTTATCTATTATCATTGTATATATTTTCAAACCCTAACGTTTTCATTTCAACTCTTTTATTTGATAATCAGATATTAGAACTTGGTATACACTCACATGGTTACATAATCGGCTACGCATTTAACCTGCTAATGTAATATAGCATATTGTCCAACAAAGTCTTGAGCACTCTTTTCACATTCTGTCTGTCAAATTCAGACATAGTTTGTGTGAAGAAGCAAACATCCATCGTGTATTTAAAGGCTATGATGTGCCGAAAAATGACAAACAGTGGCTGGTGCCCAGTGTTGAAGTGGTAATATCTGGAAATATCTGTCTAACATGACTAATTTGAAATAAATGGTCATGAGATTTTTTAAAGTTATAGTTAAAACTTATTTTCAAATGATATTCCCTTTTAAACGATGATTAGAGGCGGCCCTTGTTATTATTATTGTATATATAATATATATATATATGGTCGATTCCCACAAAAGTGATGCATATCTGCAAAATGACTTTGTTGTATAGTATTATGATAGTTTCAGCATGAGTGGAATTCAATGTTCATTATTGAACACCAGACTTACCCTATGGATGATCATACTTAATATCTAAATAGCTTGATGTAATAAAAATTTTGACGAAAAGTGTGCAGCAGTTCAAGTGGTAACAATTAGGTGGTAATGTTTAGAGCAGATTAATAACAGTTGCGAAAATTTGATACTGCGCATTGTGATTTTTAGCCATTTTTAACTCTGTTGCATTTAATCAATTTTCAGAAATTCTACAGAAAAGATATCTCAAACATAATATTTCTTTCAATTTAAGGTTTAGAGTGTATGGTTACTCTATCTAGTTGACCTATGATATTAACGCCTCTTCCTGTTATATAAGCACATATGTGTATTTTCCATATGATACTGTTCAATATCCAATACACTTGCATAGATCATTGAACAAAATATCTAGTTTTTTAAATAATATCATGCATTTTCAAGTCGGACAGTGATTATGGCGCTATTATATCACGTACGTTTTTAAATACCACTTGTTTTTGCTTGCTTATATATATTGTTTGTGGAAAATATCGATGAAATATCGATAAAGGTCTTCCAATGCCAAGTAAAATCCAAGTATTTTGTTTTACAATATAAAATAAGTTTGAGGACTTGGTAACACACAGTTGTGAAATGTTTAATATGCTTAAATTAATATCTCCAATATATTTGTAATATACAAAAGAATAAAAAATGAACATATTGTTCAATGTGATGTATAACGAAGCAAATATGCCGTTTGATTGGTCAGTTATTATAATTTTTAAAAGTTTCAAACAATTATAGCTCAACAAACAGCTGCTAATAAAATGTAGCCTGGTTGGTTGTAGGCCTATTAGTTTTCATGGCTTCTTAACTAACAACTAAAGTATGTTATAGGTCCTACTATCATGTCATGTCAGTTCATGTCAGAAGAAGAAAAGAATTGATTGATTTTCCACGATGAAAAGACAGATGACCATTTTTACCTCCAAATATCATCTTAATCAACGTGGCACATGAAATATCGATCAGTGACAGTGCCATCAGTACTGCTAACCCAGCAAACACGATATATACAGACAATGGTGGGTTAATGTTGGGACAGCGTCGTAGACGGTGGCCCAACATTAACCCATCATTGGCTGAATATAACGTGTTTGTTGGGAAGTGTGTGCGAAACCTTGGTGTCAACATGGAACAACATATCTCCATGGTACAACAGGTAACATCAGTGTGCGGCACCTGTAACTACCCTCTTTACAGGCTGTCTTCAATACGCCAGTTCTTGACCACGATCAGACATGGGGACGTCGCTCATTGTACTACATATTCAAAATAATCACTAAGAATATATATACGTATATTCCTATATGCAGATATACTAGTATCAATAATTAAAAAAACATAGGCCCACTATCTTTTTTATTTTGCTGCATCTTCCGAAAATAGTCAGTAGTCATTTTCACCCTACCCCCCCCCCCCCACCCCTGGTGACTACCCCCACCCCCTCATATAGGCCGGTCAGCTGTGGAGCACGTCATTTAACCCAACAGTAGGTCAATGTCTCAACAACAATTACGATTCTTGTCAGTTTAGAAGTTCTTATCAAAACAATACTACCATGGGCACATGTACGGCTACACATCGATGCAAAAGCAGGTTATTTTATGCAATATATATATTTATATCATAATGAGCTTTATGTTGCTCTAATTTTTAGCTAATCCGGCCTTTAGGCCTAAGATGAGCTTATGCCATCGTGTTGCGTCTGTTGTCTGTTCACAAGAATTGCTTCTCCTCCCTCAATTCTTATCCGATTTCAATTCTGTTTGGTTTGTTTGAAAGAACTCGGGCCTGGGCATAGAATTTCCTCATGGTTTTCAGAAATTTTAATTAGTAATTAACTTGTGACCTAATTAAGAACCAATTAGGGCACTCTGTCCACAATTCACATTCGATTATCCGATTTCAATTCTGTTTGGTTTGTTTGAAAGAGCTTGGGCCTGTGCATAGAACTTCCTCGCGGTTTTCGGAAATATTAATTAACTTATGACCTAATTAAGGCCCAATTAGGGCACTCTGTCCACAATTCACAAGAAATGTTTCTCCTCCCTCAATTCTTATCCGATTTTAATTCTGTTTGGTTTGTTTGAAAGAGCTCGGGCCTGTGCATAGAAAGTTCTCACGGTTTTCAGAAATTTTAATTATTAATTAACTTATGACCTAATTAAGACTCAATTAGGGCACTCTGTCCACAATTCACAAGAAATGCTTATCCTCCCTCAATTCTTATCCGATTTCAATTTTGTTTAGTTTATTTGATGGAGCTCGTGCATGTGCATAGAACTGCCTCATGGATTTCAGAAATTTTAATTCGTAATCAACTTGCGCTAATTAAAGATGAGCTTCTGTGTCATTGACATTCTGGTTTAATTACGAATAAATAATATAGTCATTTATCTCAGTATTTACGTACTGGTAGTTCTATAATTTTGAGGACTTTGTAATCGCAAGGGTATGTCCCCAGCGAACACGAGACATTGGCCCAATGTTGGTTAGATGTTGTGCAGACGCCGTAGACAGTGGGCCGAAATTGAACCAGCATTGGGTCAACGTCTCGTGTGGTCTGCAGTGTGGCACTGTGTATTGGGGCTGGTAATATTTTCATGTAGTCTGCTGGTGTTTGATGATAGCAGTTGTAAAATACAAGGATTAAGTTGTTGTGTTTATTGGAGCGTGTTGAACCCAGTCTATAGAGGCTTGGTAGTTATCCTATGAATAATATATTAACAGTGATAATTATCTTATCACACGATTTATTAAAAAAAACATCATATAAATTTGTGTTATAATATTTATTACACGATTTTTAAAACAGGTCACTACATCCGGCACAGGGTGTTAGGAGTGCTTGCACGGTATTTTAATATACTGCTATCAGGTGAACTCACAAATAAAACAACTTGCACTTGTGCAACTACGGTAATTATTTTTAAGCAAATTTTTGCAATCTAAATATTTTTGGCGGGAAATATATATTTGTTCTAGTTACAGTTTTACATGACCCATTGCTTGAATATCAACTTCAGTCTGATGCAAAAAAATAACTCAATAATGTTCAGAACCGCAGGGTTCTTGTTTAATTATTTAACCATGCACTAGACCTACTAACAATGTTTTGGAATTCACAAAATCATAGATTTTTTATCACCCGCCCTTAGGGGAAGGGGGATTTTAGTCGCGCCAGGATTTTGTCCCGCAGCTGGTGTCCGGCGTCATGTTTTCTTGTGGGCGCAAAAACTACTGGTTAATTTTTTTTAAATTTTAACACGACATTCCTAGCAACATGGAGATGTGCAAATGATTTTTTAAAGATGCTGCCAAAATTTAAAATGGTCAACGCCAAAAAAATTTGTGGGCGCAAAAACTCTGAAACTAAAAGTCAGAAATTATTCAAGTTTTGCTATCACAATCCCCACCATATGGAATTGTGCAGGTGACTTTTTCAAGGTTTTACTGAAATTCTAAATGGCCGCCATGGATCAACTTCTATTTTTTGGTGGGCGCAAAAACTCAAAAAATTAGTTTGGTCATTTTTTTAGAATTTTACCATCACGTTTCTAGCAACATGTGGATGTGCAATTGATTTTTTGCTTTACTAGTAAAGTAATTCTTGTGGATGCGAGCTGGTATGGGCGCTGTGATTTCGACGTTTTAAATTTCTTCTCTGAAACTAGTGTGCTCAGGCACTCTACATTAAGTGATTAATGTCCACCTACCCGGTCTGAACATTAATTGTATTAATTTACCAGTTTACTGGGCATTCTCTGAAATAAGGCCGTCTTGATTCAGTTCACATAGCATTTTTAGATTTGACCTAGGTATTATTAGACGCCCAAACCATGGTTCTCACTTGTTTACTGAGCTCTATCTGGCAGTCTACAAAGCACTATCTGGAAACCACAAATATACCGCATTGGTCCAGCATCAGTGCAATGTATGTCCGAAATGTTCAACGTTGGCCAATATTTATTCATCCTTGAGGCAATGTTGCGTGTTTTTTGGCTAATAATGCTTGGTACCCCCATCTCTGCGAGCAGCTCAGTCACTTGAACAAAGGACCCGCATTGAACACACAGCTCTGTGTGGTGGATCGAAAGAGGGGTCGCAGGCTGTACCCCCCACTCTGTTCAACGTACCCAGAACGAAACCACGACCAAATAAATATTTATAATTCGCGCTTTTGAAGCCTTTTATTTCTAAAGACATCGGGAGCCGTACTCCCCTAGGGCACAGCCAGTTGTAGCCATATTACTTTTTAGAAAAAAGGGCGCTTGTTTACACAAAAACAATGTTGGTTTAGTGATGGTCGATTTTCTGCAATACTGACCCAACATTAAACCGACACAAATGAATGTATCCTGTTTGATGGGACATGATATTGACCCAGCATTGATTTTTATGCGTAGCAATACCAGAAATTATATTTTATTATCTTGATTTATTTATGATTTGTTATGAGTCATTGACTTATTTGATAGTAAATGTCAAATATATATAAACATGAATATAAACATGATAAATAATTAAATATATGTGACCCGCCATGCGAGAAGGTACCTCCCCGCGGCTTTATGCAAAATATTTATGACGTCATTTAAAATTTAATTTTAATGATTGCATAACAAAATTTAAAATATTAAAAATCTTATAAAACAAAAAGTAATGAAGATTTTTCAAAAAATCTTTCAGTTAATGGGACAGGAACAACACGGCTATCTGAAAATAATCAATTTTGAAGATTTGGTGCTTATGTCCCTTTTCGCGTGGCGGGTCACATATACTTAAAGCTGCATAACTGTTATGTTCATTTCGACAGAAATAACCTAAAATGTACAAAACAATCATTCATATTTTTATAAAGGCTTTATAAATGCATTAAAACTGTGTAAATGTAGCCGAATTAGTTCACCATGCGATACACTATAAAGTAATATGAAGTAGTAAATTGGTCCGTCTGTACAATTTGTAGGTAATGGTGGCAGAATTATGGGCCAATATAATGTGGCACTGGGCCCCCATCAAGCCGACCTAATATCAAACAGAGACGTTCAACCGAATCGGTCTAACGTTGGGCCAGCGCCGTAGACGACAAGCCAACATTATGCCGACATTGGTTCAATGCCACGTTTCATCGGGATACTAAACGACCCAAACCTCGTGTTTGCAGGTAAGCTGACCGTACATTGCGTCGGCCATCCGTGTGTGCACCAAGCAAGACTTATGACAGACGTCTGAAGCAATCAGCAAACTGTCTTCTGCTTGTTTCATTTAGGAAATTTCGAATATATCTGTCATTCAATCTCTTATATTCATGATATTAATGGAAATTGACCAGAATTTGTATGCTTGACGTATCTGCGATAGGCTAGTAATGGCAAATCTCAGTTTTAGCATACATAATTATAGAACATTACTCAAAAAACATTTATAAAAAAAACAAGGTCGCATATAGCGGCAAAAGTATGTGAAGGATTCATAGAGTAGGAATGATAATGATGGCAATGATAATAAACGTCGACATTTCGTGGTTCAAGTGTGTGTGTGTTTCTGTCTATCTGTCTGTCTGTCTGTATGTCTGTGTTCTTTCCTTGTGAATAATTATACATTTACATTTCATCAGCTTCAAACTGTAGAATTTTTATACCTTATGAAAGGGAAATATTCTTATTAATGCTCTGCAAAAAAATACACGTTAAACTATTAAAGTGTCATTAGAATACTTTAGTAATGCAATTCCAAGTTGCTACGTTTGTTTACGACCCATTTAAACATATATTGAGAAATTTCAATTTTAAATTAACTACATTACTTTATAATTTACAAAAAAAAAAAATGTACTTACCAAATATTTATTAAGGACTGGGAAAAATCAAGTTATTGTGATGAAAAACGTCTCACCAGCAACTACTCATTTTTCTAAATGACACCAGGTTTACTTTTCCAGATGCACACAACCTCTCTCCTATAAATGGACGTGTCCAAATTTTAACAGTAAACAAAACTTAGATTCATGGGAATGTTTAGGAGTTTAAGGGTGGGGTGGGGTGGGGTGGGGTGGGGTGAGGTGAGTGGTTCTGGTAATGACTATGTCCGGTAATCGGTTCAGAACACTGGTATTATTAGAAAGAAGCGTCTTCGGGCTACGCCCTCAGAGGCTTCTTTCTAATAATACTGTGTTCTTCACTAATTATCCAATACATAACGAGCGCAGTTCACTGGTGTCTGTATAGAACACTGGCTGTTCCTTGTAGAGCAGAGTGCCCACACATGTACAGGTGTTGGTCAGGTCCGAGTACTGGGGAGTGCACAACATCGGGGCGGTGGCGGGCCAATGTTGGCTCAGCGCTCTTAGTGTTGGGCCGACATTGGATCAATACCATTATGCGGACACATTGGCAACATAACAACCAAACACGTGCACTGTGTCTGCTATAGCTGAAAACTGTCACTGAGTGAGGCCGATGCCGGCGACATTGAGCAGCAGTGAAACAGAACTCGGCCAACTTTACACTCTACTTAATTGTGATAGCCAGTGTCAATGAACCGGGAATGCTGACCTGAAGTTGTTTTAATGTTGGGCCAGCGTCGTAGACCCTGGTGCAACATTAAACTAACATCAGCTCAATATCCTATGTTGCGGGAATTAGACTTGCTATTCCGTTCAGTCAAGCGGTCAGTGGTCAGTGGCGACATTGAGACAACGCTGGCAGCAAGTGAGAGTGTCAGAAACAGAAAAGTGTTGTCACAGTGTAGCCACCGCTGTGCCAATGTCAGTCAAGCGCTAAAAGCGCTGAGCCGGCATTGGCGCGCTGCTGGCGGCACTGACAGTACTCGAGAGTGCGATAACAGCGTTGCTGCGTTGACGGGCCAACACTTCTAGCGTTGGATATAGTCACCACGACACACTGTCACTCACCTACGTGTCACCGCGTTGGTCAGTGAGTGACAATTCACAAACCATGTCACGCATTCACATCAACACTTATAAATAACAGATTAATAACTTTCACCAACAAACAAAAACACACAAACACCAAGAAAACACGCATACACCCATATACACAATTCACAAACCATCAAAACAACAAAACAAAATAACAGACAGGATTCAAACACCACAATAAATCCTGGTGGCTCTAAAAAGAGACCAATTAAAGATAGAGTCAAGTTCTAAACTCGCATGCATCTGGTTGATAAAGTAACCTGATTACAAGACTGGATACTACTCCTAACGGGACACTCTCCCAACGCTGTTTTAATGATATGCCCTCGTATGCGACGCTGGCCCAACATTAAACCAACATTGGGTAAATGTACAATGTTTGAGAGAAAGTCCTTCTGCCCAGCAAACACAAAGCATTTGTATAACATTTATACAACACCGGCCCAACGTCTTCGACGTTGGTCCAACATTGTATAAAGTTATACAAATGTGTTGTGTTCACTGGGTGTCGGTACAAGCGTGGGGTCAACCTGTTTTGAAATACCCACAGTAATATAGTCAGTTTGTTTGCAAAGCAAGGCCCAGCTAAGATCCAGGACTAAGGGCTTTGAGATTCGATGGAATTGTTACTCATATGTCGCTCAAGTATATATATGAGCTTGCTGTGATTTGAGAACTTGCTCTTAATGAGGCTTTGGGTATGAAACGTATATTTATATTATTATGGAATAGGGCCTTGGCCTACCCACAGGCACTATTGCATTCTGGGGGACCCTTGTCCCGCGAATTTTGACAGTTGACCATACTTTCTTAATTTCACAAATTAAGATGAGACGCTGTAAGCTTCTGGGAACTTTTAAATTATTAACTTCAGACACTTTCAGACCATTCCACCCAAATTCAATCAAAATTACATAACTCTGACGTTTTTTATCTGGGTATATGCTGGAGTATGGCGACGGCACACAGACAGTCAGCCAAACAGCACGAGGTTAATTTATCACATTTGATCAAAAATTTAATGAGTAACGAAGCATGGTGGCACTACTGTCCACATGGCATCAATATGCACACGGGGTGACATTGACGCACCGCAATATAAGTCATAGTGTCTCAAGTGTTGATTTAATTGGACCATGTTTTGGAAACTCAACCCAAAATTCACATTCTAAAAAAGTAGCGACGCAGCATGCACTGTATTAAAAATTGTCCACTCATCGAGTGTAGAGTAAACAGGTCGCATGTTGGACAGCCAAGTGCAAAGCGCAATTTTAAGTATGGTAAACACACACAGTGAATTTAAATGTGCACAAGAGACATGTCTGAAAAAAATGTCTCAAATGTTCATTTAAAGGATCTGCCAAATTACAAATTTATCGGCCTTTTTCATTGAGATTTCAAGAGATAAGACTCGAGATATAGGGTAGCTACTGGTTGATTCAACACCTCATTTAGACCACCGCGACCCTCTGTTTCCCGAGGGCGCATCTAAATTAATTAAAGGGACTGGCCCAGGCTAAAATCATCAAAAAATCGGTGATTTTATTTCGGGTTCTTAATATGACCATATGATGTAAACATGTACATAGACTAGAACTGCAAATTTTTATAATTTTTGTGCTGCGCATTCATCAGTTAGACTAGATATAGAGACGAAATTCCCGCATTTCCTATTTTTGACATGGTTGTCAATAATTACAAATTTCGCCTTTTTTCAGGAATTTCGCCACTATATCTAGCCTAACCGGTGAATGCGCAGCACAAAAATTATAAAAATTTGCAGTTCTAGTCTATGTACATGTTTACATCATATGGTCATATTAAGAACCCGAAATAAAATCACCGATTTTTTGATGATTTTAGCGTGGGCCAGTCCCTTTAAATTCTAAAATGCTTCTGTTTCCAGGTTTTTTGCCTCCCTTACAAACCAGACATTTTGCAATGAGTATTATATACTAAATACTAATGAAGAATTTGGAAAGGCTAAAAGCAGCTTTCATACAAGCTTCGAATGCCTTTATCTCACACTCGGCACCCTTCGGATGCTAGGGTTCACTTAGCCTCCACAGCTAGTAGGCCTGGAAGAGACGTCAAAGCTAATGTAGGGGCTGATGTAGGACACCATTGACAACGGTGGCGCAGCATTAGAACAACACTCTTCCGACGTGACGCCCCGACCACATTCACAGCCACGTGCATACGCTTTCTCAGCAAACAGACCATTTGTATAACATTTGTACAACGTCGGCCCAACGTCTTCGACGTTGGTCCAACATTGTACACATGTTATACAAAAGTTTTTAAAAGTTTTTAAAATGTTGTTTTGTCTGTTTCTTTTTATGGCTACTCTCCACTAAATTTGGCTACAAGTTTTTCCATCTGGCTCAAAATTTTACTATAACTTTTTTGAGGTCAGATCAACACCTCTTCCTTTAGGCCACCCTTGGAATTCCAAGGTCAAATTAATTCAATTAACACCTTCCAGGTTCCAGTCCTTCTTTCCACCCAGACATCTTCACTACAGAATGTAATTGGTGGACTAAAAAAGACTCGCTAACATGAAATCCTAATTATCTCGCTTTCAGCACCCTTCGGTTGCTAGGGTTTCACACACTGTTTATACTTAAAATTACAAATCCAGTTATGTAAAGCACAAAACCGCAGGGTTCTCGTTTAAAGATGCTACCAAAATTCAATATGGCCGCCAGAAGTAAACTCCAAAAACTTTAGTGTGTACAAAAACTTAAAAGTCGTAAATTATTCAAATTTTCAAGGTTTTACGGAAATTCAAAATGGCCGCCATGCATGAACTTCATAATTTTTCGTGGGCGCAAAAACTCAAAAATTGAGGTCAAAAATAATGTGCAGGTGATTTTACTGAAATTTAAAATGGCCACCACAAGTCAACTTTTTAGTTTGTCGACTCGACAAACTTTTTGGCTGGTTTCCCACACAAACGTCTGTCATTAACTTCCGTTACTATCTGTTCGGTCTGTGCAATGTCAGAAGGCAATATCTGCTCCCTGGTATACTAGGCATTTACTGCTTTTTAACTGGCGTCCCGTCTCTTCCTGCCATAGCGCTGCCAAAAGGCCGTATTTGTTCACTTGTAAATCAAGTATATATACTTCCTTTCCGCTGATGTCACTGCCTCCTTTTGGCTTGCACTGACCCAATGTTGGTTAAATGTTGTGCCATCATCTATGACACTCTTCCAACATTGTACCAACATTGTTTCAGGGTATTGAGTTGCCGGTGTTCCCTGCAAAAATGAGACCTTTAGCCAATGCTGTTTTACAGCTGAGCCATGGTCGTAGACGATGGGCCAGCAGTAAGCTAGCATTGGGTGAACATTTATCTTGTTAAGGCCTATATACTGGTATGCCAATGCTGGGCTAATGACGGCCCAGTGTTGTAAACGGTGGGCCACTATCAGGCTAACATTGTGTCAATGACTCGAGTTTGCTGATCAGCTGTGACCGCAACCCAGCAGACACGAGGCATTGACCCAATGTTGTTCTAATGCTGGCCCGCCGTTTTCGACGTCGGCACAACATTAAAACAACATTGGGTCAATGCCTCGTGATAGCTGGGTAGGTGCTCATGAATGCCAGCAGTCTGTCGCGGGAGGGCTAGCCACCTTCTAACACCCCTCTCTGCCTCACTTGACACAACCGTGTTATGTTACGTAATATAACAATTAGGTCTTGGCTAAGATATTTATCTTCAAAAATTGCAAATTTTGTATTATTAAAATTAGATTTTTGGACTCGGCAGTAAAAGGCATTGCACATTGATATAATTTATACACTTCTGGTGTGAAAAATGACCGAATAATGTAATTTATTGCAATGCCCGATCATGTGGTAAGTTAACCCTTTCATTACGACCATCTTACATGAAAAGGGGACAAAGTATGGTGAACTATACATTTTTATTTATTAAGTTTATTTTGCCTGAGTTTGTGTCCTATTTAGAGGAAATAGGGGTGCTGTGTGTGAGAAACGGTTGACATTTCTGTACACCAGTCCTTGTGAATATGTCCAATATAACGTTTGGGGTCCCTAGGTTAGGTAGGCCTACTTTCGTCTTTAAGAAGTTCAGATAAAATATATGTTCATGATTAAATATAGTGATTAGACCGTAAAGGGTTTTGATTGGAATAATATTGGCCAAGCGTCGCAGACAGTGGCCCAGCATTACATCAGCATTGGGCCAATGTATCGTGTTATCTGGTGTTTTTGGCGCCTGATGTAAAGAATACCCAGTGCCTGACTTATAAAGAGAAGGCCTAATTGTGAGATTCCCACAAAAAAAAACTGGCCCAACATCTGCGCCACACTTTGAGCAATATCTTTGTTTTTGACGCAACAAGTTAATTTTAGTGGGCCATAGGATTTTTGAAGATAAGGCCCTGCCTGCTGAATTAAAGGGACTGGCTCAGGCTAAAATCATTATTAATATGACCATATAATGTAAACATGTCCATAGAATAGAACTGCAAAAGTTTTTTTAATTTTTGTGCTGTGCATTTACCAGTTAGGCTAGATATAGAGACGAAATTCCCGTATTTCTTATTTTTGACATGGTAGTGCCGCAAATAAATGCCCATTACGGCGCACACTGTCAAATTGTGAGCTGTGTATTGCTGTATTAGTTTCAGTATTAGTAATTAGCGTTGTTAGAACAGAGTCAAGGTTCGGCATCCCATGATCCAAAACATAGGCCTATATGCTTACCAATACAATTTAAATGAAGTATGGCAGAAAACGAGCTACTGAAACCAAAATGTAGTTGAAATGTTGCTGATTCCAACGAAATATTGGACTGTCACCTGTAACCTGACTGTAACCTCGCCACAAGGTAACCTCGCCACAGGTAATCTCGCCACAGATTTGGTAACCTCGCCACAGAAGGCTGAGTAACCTCGCCACAGCTTTGGTAACCTCGCCACATGGGGCTAAGTAACCTTGCCACAATTTCGCCACACCTGTTGTATCCGCATTTATCAATATATTTTCAAAGGGAAATCTCTACCTTGAACGTGAATATAGATGTCTATATAGACTTAGACTATATGTGCCATTAAAATCAAAAGCAAAAAAAAATCTAAAAAAATGGACCAATATATAACGAATAATGATAGGCCTACAAATTTATTTTGTACAACAAATATTGTAGAAAATTTGTTCATTGTGACTAATAATAATAATATATAAACCCTTAAACCGCTGAATTAAATAATTTAAATTTTCACACACTTGGAGTTGTGTCTCACTACCTTGACCCACAACTTTAAGTGAGAGGAAACAACTTGTATTTGATTAATTTGTAATTTAAGACTAAGCAATTTACAAATCTTGATGTTTAAATGGCTAATAAAACGGATTAAAGCGACTACAGTCGCACTTAGCGGTTTAAGGTGAATAGGTGTAGGCATAGCGGCAACAACAGAGGAAGTTGATGACACTGCCCCAAGAAGAGATCCGACAGCACCCGAGGAAGACAATGAGTGGCACTCAAGCTATGTGATCGACTCCAATAACACTCGATATTGTTGACGCAATTGATTGACACAAGTGATATTAACTCATGTGAGTGCGTGGTGACGTGAAGTCGATTGGGCCTACTTGCAAACGCTGAATGTTAAACCATTTATTCTTCTTCCGGTTTTAATAATAGCATAACTGCCAATATGAATCTTTGATATTTCTATCAGCATGAACACCTGATGAACGTTTATTATGGAATATGAAGTGATATGAATGACCCTTAAATGTTTTATTTGTTGTTGGGAAAATGCCCCCCTTTTGAAATAATAATGGGTCACATTCCCCATCGTCTAAGGCCAATGCCCCCCCCCCCTTCGAAAAATATCATGGGCCCCTTGGCCTTCTTTTTCCAATTTATAAATCGGGCACTGAATATGTAATAGTACCAATCTCATACATATAATTTTAACTATTTATATTGCCGTATATTAACCATCTATGTCCCTATGTTTGGGCTATATTCAAGTTAAACTGAACGTGGATTTTAACCTAAGTCTATGCTAAAACACAAATAGTAGGCCTAATTTTTGTTCTTGTATCATGGACCCTATCGATGGAAGCTGATATTCAACATCACATTGTAATAAAGGCCTAAATATCACGCTAATAGGGATTTAATTAGAAGTTACTAAAATGTGTGGTACCAAAGCCATAACTTTATTTTGAATTGAATTTACAAATAGTTATATTATTAATAAATGATGTTCCTTTAATGCTGGGTAAACGATGTAGAGGGCGGCACAGCAATAAAATAAAATATCCATTTATCCCTGGTTTAATGCTAGTCCACCGTCTGCACTGCTGGCCCAACATTAAAACAACATTAAGTCGATGTAGCTTCTGTGGAAAGTATAGCGTATATAGCTAGTGTAATATATCATGAGATTATGCTTTGTACGCATCGCGTTGACTACTACAATGAGGCAATACCGCTGGAGTACAATCACACATGTCTTGCCATAGAGTTAACTCTATATTTGGTCTGGCTAAACTTCTGAAATTCGAAACTTTTGAGTGTTGATCCACTGTTCGCCGTATCGTATTTGCTCGGATGCACCTAAAAGTATGCATATCGGTACTTTAGAAGTGGATATATGTATATTAAAAACATGCCTCGAAGTAATAATATGTAGGGCTATAAAGTGTCTATAAAGCAGCTGGGCCAATAGTGTTTTTTTTAATGACACAGCATCATAGTTGAATTCACGCTTTCCCATTCGTTGATGGTTTTCCACCAATTACTGGCCAACCGTCAAATATGAAGACGAGGACCAGCCGTGCATGTGGATTATAAAACTTTAAAATATATATTTTTCATTTTTGCATTAAATGAAAATCAAAGTGGAACAGGGAGGGGGGGGGGGTCCTGGTGCCTGCTAGGAAAGTCAGAGATCGCGGATTCGTCTCCTGCTCAGGCATTCAAGTTTCAAAGAAACAAAATGTTTCCTCCCTGCTTAATTGTAAATATTGAATATTGTGGGCAGCCTCCGTGACCGAGAGTTAGTGTGCTCGGCCGAAGACCAACAGGGCCCAATTTCGAATCCTGTGTCTGGAGGGCAGTGACACCTCATTTATCTCACCATCCTCAGGTTCTCCTTACCCAGTTTAGCCTATATGTGTACAAATGTGGTGTAGAACCCCATTTATTTCATTTCATAGCATTTGATACAGCCAACTAGCACCTGACTCAACGTTGGCCTGACAACATTACAGCAACATTTCAGCAAAGATCGTGTGAGTTGAGAAAGCCTTTATGGGTCTATATCCATAATTGGCATTACGTAAGAGGGTGCAGTGAAAGTGCATTACGTCCACATGTGATAATGATGGATTGGGGCTACTGTATATTTCATGGCTGAGTAAGAAACATTAAAAGCTGATAATTCACAACTTTGTTAGGCCTATTTTAGACAGAAGAATTTAAATTGAAAATTAAAGATTTCATGAACATTCCTAGCTAACTGGGGCATTATAAAAGTCCCAGAAGAAGTAATAATTGCACTTTTGTAATATTAACATTGTAGTCCTGTGAAATGATTCTTTGTCAAGCATATTTCATTAGGTGCAGTGCTTCAGAACGTGTGTAAAATCAGCAAAATGTATTATGGGAACCGAACAAAATAATATAAATGCCAATGATCGATATAAAGGATATACATCTTTTCATGATAATGCATCTTAGAGTATAGATATACATTCCCTGACACATTTATAGCTGATTTTTTGCAATGCTGTTGACAAACGTCAAGGCCCCTGGGCCTCTTGTTAAATATTTGTTACCACAAAAAAACTCTAACCTAATTTATGGCGGGGGATGATAGGGGACTTCAGTCCTCTTGTTTACAGTGAGTGTGAAAATTTAGAATATGTGATGATAAACAAATACCACATGTGTTAATCATGCTGTTGGCATGGTGGTCAAAGGAAACACATCATTATTTTTTCATGACTTTCAGTGAAATTAGCTAAAATCATGACGTTTTCATGAGAATTCATGTTGATCCTAAACACATTACTTTTTATGTTTTGAATGTTGCATATCTGCCTTTTATTTATAGACGTGAATAATTTATAATTGATGAAAATTCATGGCCAACTTGCTTCGTCCCCTCATCGATGTACAGATGCTCCTATGGCTGCCCCTGTCTTCTGTGCGATGTTTTCAGACTTTTCTAATGCCAATTGAATTTTATTGCAGACAACGTCCCATGCGATGACGGAAATGTCAACTACCACTTATTATATGAATTGCACCATGATGTTCTACAGCGTTATGTTCATCATAATAAACCAACTTATATTGAGACATGGGCAATTCCAATAACTCGCATGGATATTGAATGAGAATTAAGGCTGTCCAGGGTTGGGGTCGATAGTAAACATAATCGTCTGATTACGATTTTTATATCGATTACATTGTAATTGTAATCAGATTTTAGACAATTGTGTAATCGTAATTTAGGTCCTTATCGAGAAAAAAATATTAGCTGTAATCACAATCGTAATCACCCTTCTTAAGGTGCTATAATCATGATAATAATCTTAATCGGAAAAAGAATATGATCACAATCTGTCTCACACATAGCATGAATCCTATTTTTTGTGATTTTTAGTGTCCAGAGGCGTACCTAGCCTCCTTTTATTTCTGTCTCTCGCCATATTTGTCCTATGATTAATCACGTAACACTATAATAGGCTAGGGGAGACTGGGGCACCTTGAGACGGAATAATTCAAACACCTCAAACATATATTAATTTTCGAAATAAAACATTTTGACGACACATATGGACACAGCATCCAGTGGGGGAGGCTATATTTGAGCAAGAGATGAAAATTTTCAGAAATGTATAACCTTTCTTTTTTTAACAAAATATATTTTCAAAAAAATGTCTCCATGTACCCCGTACTCGGGCACCTTGAGACACCACGCTGGTTACCTTGAGACACCATATTAGGTATCTGAAGACAACGTACGTGGATCTACCTAAAATCAAGATTTGAATACTAGCCTACATATATAGCCTAACTGTAGCTAAAGCCTGCAGTTGGCTAATGCTAGATGTCACAGTGCCTGAAAAAAGTGGGGGCACCTTGAGACACTTTCGGGGCACCTTGAGACAGACTTGGGGCACCTTGAGACAGCTTTGGGGCACATTGGGACAGGGTCTCAAGGTGCCCCACCATGACTGACCTCACATCTGATACCATAGTTTGTGCGTGGGGTGTATTTGAAGCAAACCATTACACATAAGTTATAAAGTGATAGCACAGGTGTAAGATACCACCAAAATCATAGGGAAATAAAGTATTACGTGATCTATAGAACCAAATATTGATCATACCAAAAAGTACTTTTCATGTAAAAAATGGACCTATGCTTACATACATGCCAAGGATATCCAACAGCCATTAGCAATAGGGTGGAAAATGGAAATTGGTTAGCTTTGGTACCATTGACCAGATAGCGCACAAATCGCAAAATAATTTCTGTGTCAAACAGGCCTGTCTCAAGGTGCCCCACGTCTCATGGTGCCCCAGTCTCCCTTACCCCAGAACCCTTTAACACTTCCCACACACCCAGATGTCGATAAAACAGGTAAACATCTGTTGAATGTAAACAGTTCATTTTCATGGTCTTGACCCGCAAAATTTTAAAAACATTCCCCCACTCTATATTAGCCCAATCTACCAACATTGGATGGACGTTTTGTGTTCGCTGGGGGGCGCTTTGATTTTAACAGCTTACTGTAAGCCTATTTTGCGCAACGCAACGCAGCCAACAAAATTTTCAGGGGTTGTCTAAAAAAAACCAGAATTATTAAAATCTCACGCAGAATACTTAAAATGATTATAGGTAATTCAAAATTTGCTATATTGTAATAATGACGATAAATACATCCTCAACAAATCCCAATTTATTTCCAGACAATTAAAACAATGTGTGTTGCGTTGCGTTGCGCAAATTACAGTTACCTCCCTGGGTAACTGTATTTGGCGCAACGCAACAAATGCAAACTCATCATTTTACATGCAAAAAACACACAGCGTTGAGCACTAATTCTTATTATACATCCTAAAACTTTCAAAGAGAAGTGAAAATTTCCTACATCAGGTTTCGGGTCAAGTGGAATCTCCCCAACAAACGATAGGGATCACAGGGTGCTTGATGGAGGTGGGTGGAGATGTCACCAAGGTAAATAGTATGTCTGTGGGAAGCTGCGTCTCACCGTTCGGGCTGGTTCGGGCGTCTCCGACCTTTGACGAGAGGCGGTGGCCCGCCTAACCTCACTTTCGAATCGCGCTACATCAGTCGATGCGCGCCACTTACTCCCAGGCCGTCGAGTCGAGCAGACGTCTCGCTAGACTCAAGCGCCAAGCCGCAGGCTAGGTTGTCACGTTTCGCGTGGAAATGTGTGCACTAGAGTTACTACAATGTCTAGACTAAATAAACAAGAATGAACTGTAAAATGATTTAACTAAGTTATTTGTGTTCCGTCGTCCCGACGGGAATGAAGACTGAGGTGAAGTGAGATGGGACTTGTTCCACTAATCCCCTATTAGTGATAAGCCCTAGACTTACATGTCTAACCCTTCCAGAATACTTCAAAAACGTTTTTTTAGAAAATTAAAATATATCAAGTTTGTTGCGTTGCGCAATTTACAGTTACCCCCTGGGTAACTGTATTTTGCGCAACGCAACAAATCCTAAATCTTCATTCTACATCCTAAAAACACACACATCATTGCATGCTACGCTATTATAATGATATATCTAAACACCTCCAGACAGAAATAAAGATTTCCCACATCAGGCTTTTCTGATCAAGCAGAATCTCTCCATTAAACGATAGGGATAATAAGAAGGTGCTTGATGGAGGTGGGTGGGAAAGTCACCAAGCTAAATAATGCATCTACCACCCTCCAGAATATTTGAGAATATTTTTAGTCAATTAAAGGAAAATCAAGCTTGTTGCGTTGTGTTGCGCAATTTACGGTTACCCCCCTGGGTGCCGGTATTTTGCGCAACGCAACGCAACAAATTCTAAATCTTTATTCCACATCCAAAATACACACACAGCATTGCTAAGCTATTATAAATGATACTCCCTAAACACCTCCAGATAGAAGGCTTTTCTGATCAAGCGGGATCTCGCCAATGAACGATAGGGATCACAGGGTGTAGGCGCAGTGCTGATCCAGTGCATTCTCCACACATAGATGTCGCTCAGGTAAACCCCCGCTGCATAATCTCTGAGGTCAGAATGGGTCCAGTGCTGGTCCACCATCGACGATGTTGGCCCAGCGCTGCACCGGCGTTGTACATAGGCCTATGCCACGCTTTGCTGGCATGTCATTCAGGATCATTTGTATTGGCTAATTCAACACAAAGCGTTTGTATAGCATTTGTGCAACATAGGCACAACATAGGCACGACGTTGGTCCAGCATTGTACGGGTGTTGTACGGGTGTTTCGTGTTTCGTTTTCATCTCTGTGTCATGGTGAACCGTACCTGGTGCAACATATACCCAGAGGACACAAAGACTTTGACTCGGTGTCGTTTTTGATGTTGGACCAGCGTCTACGTATAATGCTGATACAACATTGATCTAGCTCCGGCTCAAAGTATGTTGTAAAATATTCTTCTATTTCACACATCAACACATGATACAGTACCCACCAGGCGCGGGGGAAGGGTCCGATGCTGGTGTAGGGTTTGGCCAGCATCGTTGGAACAACATTGCGCCAGCGTTGGTTCAGCCTCTCGTGTTGCTAGATATGCGATGTACTGGACCGGTGATTTAACTGCGAAATTTTATGGGCTAAAGTTCAGATATCGGCATCAAAATCATTAACCCTCTGTTGTTTTTATAGACCTCCTGACTCCAAAATTAGTACTTCAGATGAACTTGTAAAATCTTTAGACCTGATGCCAAAAAATTCAAGTCAGACCATTGTCCTGGGAGGTGATTTCAACCTAGCCTACCTGGAATTGACTGGGACGATGGGGTAGTAAATCCTGGACCTCCTTTTCAAAAAAATAGTCCTAGCCGTTCTGTTAATGAAAATTGGTTGAAACTAAAATCCATCCTAAATCAATGCCTGGACAAATTTATACCAACCAAAATGACTTCCCCTCGGGAAAATCTACCTTGGCTATCCAAATCACTTCTCGCATCTATTCGGAAAAAAACATCTCTATTTAGTAAAGCCAAGCGTACGAATAAAGCTGACCTTTTGGCAAAGTACAAATTATGTAATCGGCAGACCCAGCGTGCCATCAGGTCTGCCATGTGGTCTTTTTTTTCAACAAACTTTCTGAATCTTTAGAACAAAAAAATTCGAAACCACTCTGGCGTTATATAAAATCGAAACGGCAGGATGGAAATGGTGTCTCTCCCTTGAAGGAAAACGGCCAGCTGCATTCAGATAGCAGACGTATGGCCGAAATATTAAACGACCAATTTTGCTCAGTTTTTACCTCGGAAGACACCACAAATATACCTAAATTATCAGAACCACCGAATACTGAAATGCCTAAATTTGAAATTACTGATCAAGGTGTAACTAAATTACTCGAGGGTTTAAACGTCGGGAAGGCACCCGGACCAGACGAGCTTCCGAATCTTATTCTGAAGAATATCTCCCTTTCTTAGAATCATTTTTGATCAATCTCTAGAGACGGGCAAAAAACCAGATGACTGGGTAGGGGCTATGTTGCCCCAGTCTTCAAAAAAGGGAATTGGCACTCTCCGGCAAACTATGTGTTTGTGCCAAATTACTCAAACACATCATTTGTAAACAAATTATGTCCCATTTTTCGAAAAACAAAATTTTAACACCTGTACAACATGGCTTTCGATCAAAACACTCATGCAAAAGCCAGCTTTTGATTACAACTAATGAATTTACTTAAACTTTCGAAGGCAAGACACAAACAGATGTTGTCGTCTTAGATTTTAGTAAGGCTTTGACGTTGTCCCCCACCAACGCCTCTTACACTACTCAACCACTCCGGAATTCGGGAACAAATCTTAATTGGATTCAAAATTTCCTGACCAATAGAACACAAAAAGTAGTAGTTGATGGCAGGTCTTCAGAAACAGCCCGTGTAAAGTCCAGTGTGCCCCAGGGTACTGTTCTCGGACCCCTACTTTTTTGACCTACATTAATGACCTTCCTTCCACGGTCTCGTCACAGGTTCTTCTCTTTGCAGATGACTGTCTCTTGTATCGCCCGATAAAATGTCGGGCAGATCAGGAGAAACTGCACAGAGACTTATCTGCGTTACAGGACTGGGCAGATCGATGGGGGATGTGCTTCAACCCCTCGAAATGCTCGGTTCTGAGGGGGTCCAGGCCAAAATAAAAAAAACCCTGGAATTCCAGTACACCCTGAAAGGTGAAACATTAGAAAATGTCTCATCAACACCATACCTTTGTGTTTGCCTTAGCAAGACTCTGGAATTGGAGGCCCACATTAAAAAAATTACGAGTAAAGCGAATTACACCCTGGGCTTCCTTCGGAAGAACCTGAACGCATGTCCCCCTGAATTAAGGGACACTGCCTATTTCTCCCTGGCAAGATTTTTCACCCAAAATTATAGACAAACAGCCAGAGTGACATCTCTCATTCAGAACCTGGGCTGGACTGACTTTGAAACAAGACGAAAAAATTCTAGACTTTTATGTATGTTTAAAATTTTTAGTCGAAATCCTATCAATGACCGTTTAATCCCAGCAGATAGAAGAACACGTGGTGGCCACAATCAGGCCTATAAACACATCAGAGCTAACACCACACTGGGACAAAATTATTTTTGGCATCAAACTATCCCTGACTGGAATTCTCTTCCGGCAGCTGCCGTAGAATCTAAAACTGTGGCAGCATTCAAGAGTCAGCTGGTCGACTAGATCTGCCAGCCTCTTTTTCCCCCTCCAGCCTGATACTCCACAATGGAGGGCTGCTGGAGTATACATTCAAAGTTCAAAGGCTCAAAGATGGTTCTTTAGTCTCCTACACTGGTCTCCTACACTTTAGTCTCCTACACTGGCTCTGCTTCCTGTGCTTTTATTGAACATAATATAATTATGCTTATTTTATTTTCATTGTATGCATGTTTTTTTTTACTTATATTACATGTTTTTTACAAATTAATGTATTGAATAGTTTATCAATAAAAAATTGAAGGACTTTTTAAATAATTTGACGCAAAAAGGGGTGGGCGTGCATATATCTGTTCAATGTTGGCACACCGTCTTTGCCGCTGGCCCAACATTGAAACAGCATTGGGTGAATGCCTCGTGTGTGCTGGGATACACTACAGTCAAGTTTGTAACAGCTTCACTTTGACGTCTAATTTAAATTGTAAACCTCAATTGTCATTGTTTTTAATGTATATACTTAGCATAAACATAAAAATTACATTATTTTGAACAATAAGTTGGTTCAGTAATTTAAAGGTGTGGTCAACTGTCAAAATTCGCGGGACAAGGGTTCCCCAGAAGGCAATAGTGCCCGTGGGTAGGCCAAGTCCCTATTCCATAATAATACTAAATATGTGTTTCATACCCAAAGCCTCAATAAGAGCAAGTTCTCAAATCACAGCAAGTTCATATATACTTGAGCAACAGCTATGAGTTTATAATTCAAAGCTCTTGGCCCTTACCCCTACTTGGACGCTGGCTTGCAAACAAACTGACTGTATTACTACGGGGATGTTGAAACTGCTTGACCCAAGCTTGTATTGACATGCCCAGTAAACACAAAACATTTGTATGACTTTATGCAATGTTGGACCAACGTCGAAGACGTTGGGCCGACGTTGTATAAATGTTATACAAATGTCTTGTGTCTGCTGGGCAGGAGGATTTTCTCTCAAACATTGTACATTTATTCAATTTTGGTTCAATGTTGGGCCAGCGTCGCAGACGTTGGAATAGCATTAAAACAGCATTGGATCAATGTCCCGTTTAAGTAGTATCTTGTAATCAGTTCAGTGGCTATATTAATGCCGTCAGTCTGTACTCAATAGGCTACTGTTGGCCTACACTTGACCGTCCCAGGCATGCGCGTTTTGCAGTTAAATCATTCTTTAAATTATAATGACAAAATAACCCAGATTACACGCCTATCGAGCCGATGAAAACATAAATAGATAGCATGAAAAGTAGATTGGAAATCAGTTATCCCTTTTCCAAGCCTCGCATGCGCGCCGTACGTTCACGATGATCTCGCGCCAGTTGGTGGTCCATTCCTTCGATGTCTATGGCTGGAAGCAGTGAAGGGTCCATATATTGTCGTTTTGTTTATGAAATGTATTCTTTGTATTTTGACCATGTCTGATGTTGGATATGTCAATAAAAGGTTGGGGTACTGGGATGGTTGCTAGTAATAGTACTTCTCGCCCCCATATGGGGAGGGTCACAGGAATCTGTTCCGTCTGTCGCAGACTTCATAGCAAGGGAGGCCTACGGAAGCACTATGGTCTACAGCAATCATCCAAGGGAACCTGCAGCCTCCACATGTCTGGCTGTAATCTTCGGGCGGATTTTCAGTGGCCTACCCTGGTTCTTCCGTTCGACAACAGTGCTGATGCAGCTCTGGTATCAGTGCATACGCTGTCAGCAGGACAGGCACTGATGTTGGCCGTGGTAGCCTTGAAACAACCGGCAATAGAGTGTTACACATTGTGTCTCATGTGAGATGAATGGAGGTACTATCAGCTTTTGTTACTCTTGGGACTTTTCGATGTACCCGAGGATAGCAGAGCTGTGCGTATTGCCACAGAGTTTAAGCCTTAAATTGCATAGCAAAACCCATGTCTCCAAACGTCTGGGCATGTCTGGGGTAAATCCCCTGGACATGCTCAGAATCCCTTATTGGGCGATCGAAGGAAAACGCTCTCAATAACCCACCATGCCCTATGACCCCCACCCTCACATCATCATCTGTACATCATTCATCAATTGACTACAACGTTTTTATCGTATTACAATGTCACTTAAATGAACATTTGTGCCGAAAAATGCAATAATTTACCACCACTACTACTACAATAAAAGTTGTCTTCTTCTTCTCTATAAAGACGGACATAATCTGATTTGTGATGTGAATAAGATGACTGCGACCTGCATGTGAGTAGGGCAATGCCCCATTTAATTCCCTTGGCACAATCAGGCCTATAAACACCTTAGAGCTAACACCACACTGGGACAAAATTATTTTTGGCATCAAAATATTCCGGATTGGAATTTCCTTCCGGCAGCTGCCTTAGCATAAAAAACTGTGGCAGCGTTCAAGAGTCAGCTGGTTGACAAAGTCTACCAGCCTCTTTCCCCCCTGATACTCCACATAGGAGGTGTTGCATGAAGTGCCCGCTCATGCAGGCCTACTCGCTCAGGAAGGTCCGCCCATTAATTATGTAAACGTCACTATATAACCTGGCCCCGGTTTCACCAGCCTGACTTAATTCAAAATTTTGTCTTAACTATCAACACGTAATCACGTCTCAACCAATCAGTTAGCTTAAGACTGACTCAAGTCTACTGACTGAAGTCTGTTGGGCTGGTCGGCCGTCACCAGTGTTGGTGCGGACAGCCGGAGTACAACTTTAAACTTGTTCCGAGTCCATACCCTTGGCGGGAACGGGACTCATCAGATTCTATCTCGCCAAGCCAAAACCGGCCAAGATTGAAATCGGTCGGGAACGCAGCCCTACTCTGTCTTCGGCGCCACAAGTCCACGAGAAGTTGGTGAAAATGGTCCCTGGGGTTTTAGAAGCTACACCATTTGACCTGGGTACAGGGACGTCATAATTTTATTTTAATACATCTCAAATGGCCTAACTTTTGCCATAGGTAGGGCTATACCCTGGGCCACAATTTTTTTGGTAAACCTGTAGCGCATGTTTTTCGTCAATTTCTCTGTCAATAATGCATAGATTTTCTCGAAATGTTTCACTGGCAATTTTCAAGTCATATCCTAACATCGGAGAAAATTATATTGAATATTTTAAAAGTTAGACCATTTGGCATTTAATCAAATTCCAGAATTAGTTAAATTACTGTTTAATGGGTTTATAGGGAGACCAGAGCTTATCTAATCTATTAAAAAGATTAAAACTATTAAATAATCTCTGGTAGGACGTCATAATTTAAATTTACTAGGCCTACATGTCAAATAGTCTAACTTTTAAAAATAGGCCTATAACTAGACTGTAGGGGAGAGTGGGAGAAGTGGGCCACCAAAATCTGATTTTCTCATTATATCTAGGTCTGATCACTATGAAATGTGGTCCATCACATATACCCTTGAGGCCACCATACACCCATGTGGATTGCAAATTCAGTAATGATACCAATTCGATAGATTTCCATCAAAACTTTTGTAGGGAGGAGTGGGCCAAATCGGGGAGAAGTGGGCCACGCATGGGGTAGAAGTGGGCCATCACTGGGAGAACTGGGCCACCATGAATACCATGACGACTGATGCATTCCAGACATACAGATGGTGGTGTAATTCGAACCAATTGCTATGCAGTCACTGTACTGTGGACACAGCCCATTTTGGTTGTAAAAATGGGCTTAGATATTGATAAGGCTTGGATGTTACTACTACTAAACCAAATAACCTGAAAAATAGTAATTTAATTTCTAAATTTAATGTATCCAACCAAACGAATATATATAAGAGCCTTTGGATGATACATGGAATGTGAGAAAAAGAGGCAAAAACCCAAGTTACTCATGAGGTAGCCTATGAAATAGTAATGATCATCTTCAAAGTTGACAGAATTGTACGACCACTTGCTTCTATGGGCATTGAAGAAAATATTATGTGGTGACGTCATTGAGGTTATTACGGTGTAGCATAATAATAGCAAGTTATGACACAGGACATGATGTCATGGGGATTCCCAGTCAACACGTGATATCATGCCAGTATCACAGTGACATCACACAGAACTCACACGTATGATGACTCAATAGTGATATCATAGTGATGTCAACTGGACATCACAGAGTGAGCATCATCCTGTGACAACACTGTGATCTCATGGTGATGTGGTCATCTTGTGTATCTGTGACATCATACTGTGACAACACTATGACCTCATGGTGATGTGGTCAACTCGTGTCACTGTGACCTCACAAACAACTCATACATGTGATGTCATAATTTCGATATCATAGAGACATCATATTGACATCACATGGTGAGCATCGTTCTGTGACAACACTGTGATCTCATGGTGATGTGGTCATATCCATGTATCTGTGACATCACAATGCGACAACACTGTGACCTCATAATGATGTGGTGATCTTGTGTATCTGTGACATCATACTATGACCACACTGTGACCTCATGGTGATGTGGTAAACATTTGTCACTGTGACCTAACAAACATCTCACACATGTGATGTCATAATTTTGATATCATGAGGATATCATAGTGACCTCATCAGGTGAGCATCGTCATGTGACAGCACTACGACCTCATAGTGATGTGGTCACCTTGAGTACCTGTGACATCATACTGTGACAACATTGTGACCTCAAGGTGATGTGCTCAATTTGTATCACTGTGACCTCACAAAAACATCACACTGGTGATGTCATAATTTTGATATCATAATGATCTCATATGGTGAGCATCGTCCTGTGACAACACTGTGACCTCATGATGATGTGGTCATCTCGTGTATCTGTGACATAAAACTGTGATGACACTGTGACCTCATGGTGATGTAGTCATCTCATGTATCTGTGACAACATATTGTGATAACACTATGACCTCATGGTGATGTGGTAAATTCATATCACAGTGACCTCACAAACAAGTCACACATGTGATGTCATAATTCCGATATCATAGAGACATCATAATTACCTCACATGGTGAACATCATTCTGTGACAACACTGTGACCTCATGGTGAAGTGGCCATCTCGTGCATCTGTGACATCACACTGTGACGACACTGTGACCTCAGGGTGATGTAGTCATCTCATGTTTCTGTGACATCATACTGTGACAACACTATGACCTCATGGTGATGTGGTAAACTCATATCACAGTGACCTCACACACAAGTCACACATGTGATGTCATAATTTCGATATCATAGAGACATCATAATTACCTCACATGGTGAACATCATTCTGTGACAACACTATGACCTCATGGTGATGTGGTCATCTGGTGTATCTGTGACATCACAATGTGACAACACTGTGACCTCATAATGATGTAGTCATCTTGTGTCTCTGTGACATCATACTATGAAAACACTGTGCCCTCACAGTGATGTGATAAACTTTTGTCACTGTGACCTGACAAACATCTCACACAGGTGATGTCAAAATTTTTATATCATGAGGACGTCATAATGATCTCACAAGGTGGGCATCGTCCTGTGACAGCACTGTGACCTCATGATGATGTGGTCATCTCGAGTACCTGTGACATAATACTGTGACAACACTGTGACCTCATGTTTATGTCATAAACATTTGTCACTGAGACGTAACAAACATCTCACACATGTGATGTCATAATTTTGATATCATTAGTACATCATAGTGACCTCATAAGGTGAGCATCGTCATGTGATAGCACTGTGATCTCATGGTGATGTGGTCACCTTGAGTACCTGTGACATCATACTGTGACAACACTGTGACCTCAAGGTGATGTGCTCAACTTCTATCACTGTGATCTCACAAAAATCTCACACTGGTGATGGCATAATTTTGATATCATAATGATCTCACATGGTGAGCATCGTCCTGTGACAACACTGTGACCTCATGATGATGTGGTCATCTCATGTATCTGTGACATCACATTGTGACGACACTGTGACCTCATGGTGACGTAGTCATCTTGTGTATCTGTGACATCATATTGTCACAATATTGTGACATCATGGTGATGCGCTCAACTTGTATCACTGTGACCTCACACAAATCTCACAATGGTGATGTCATAATTTTGATATCATAGTGATCTCACATGGTGAGCATCGTCCTGTGACAACACTGTGACCTCATGATGATGTGGTCATTTCATGTATCTGTGACATCACATTGTGACGACACTGTGACCTCATGGTGACGTAGTCATTTTGTGTATCTGTGACATCATATTGTCACAAAATTGTGACATCATGGTGATGTGCTCAACTTGTATCACTGTGACCTCACACAAATCTCACAATGGTTATGTCATAATTTTGATATCATAATGATCTCACATGGTGAGCAGCGTCCTGTGACAACACTGCGACCTCATGATGATGTGGTCATCTCGTATATCTGTGACATCACACTGATCACACTCATCTCCATTACCTGTGACATCATACTGTGACACCACTGTGTCCTCAAGGTGATGTGGTCATCTTGTGTATCTGTGACATTATACTGTGACAACACTGTGACCTCATGCTGATGTGCTCAACTTGTATCACTGTGACCTCACAAACATCACAAACTTGTGATGTCATAATTTTGATATCATAAGGCCATTATAATGATCTCACATGGTGAGCATCGTCCTGTGACAACACTGTGACCTCATGATGATTTGGTCATCTAATATATCTGTGACATCACACTGTGACGACACTGTGACCTCATGGTGATGTAGTCATCTCATGTATCTATGACATCATACTGTGACAACACTATGACCTCATGGTGATGTGGTAAACTCATATCACAGCGACCTCACAAACAAGTCACACATGTGATGGTCATAATTTCGATATCAGAAAGACATCATAATTACCTCACATGGTAACATCAATCTGTGACTGTAACCTCATGGTGATGTGGTCATCACGTGTATCTGTGACATCACAATGTGACAACATTGTTACCACATACTGATGTGGTCATCTTAATTGTGTCTCTGCGACATCATACTATGACAACACTGTGCCCTCACAGTGATGTGGTAATCTTTTGTCACTGTGACCTAACAAATATCTCACACATGTGATGTCATAATTTTGATATCATGAGGACATCATAATGACCTCACAAGGTGGGCATCGTCTTGTGACAGCACTGTGACTTCATGATGATTTGGTCATCTCGTGTACCCGTGACATCATACTGTGACAACACTGTGACCTCATAGTGATGTGGTCATCTCATGTATCTTTGAAATCATACTGTGACAACACTGTGACCTCACAGTGATGTATTCAACTTGTGTCACTGTGACCTCACACAACTCACACATGTGATGTCATAATTGGGATATCATAGTGACATCATAATGACCTCACAGTGTAAAATGCCAAAGAGTTTCATCATTAAATTGTACAGCGAAACTCAAGTCTCCGGCCGTCTGGGCATGTCTGGGGGTATATCCCCTAGACATGCCCAGAACCCCTTATCGGGCGAGCGAAGGAAAACGCTCTCAATAACCCACCATGCCCTATCACCCCCACCCTCACATCATCATCTGTACATCATTCATCTCATCAATTGACTACAACGTTTTTATCGTATTTCAATGTCACCTAAAAGACCTTTTGTTCCGAAAAGTGACGTAAAGCAAAGATTTACTACTACTACCTCACAGTGTGAGCAAATACCTGTGACAACACTGTGTCCTCACTGTGATATGACCAAGTGGTGTGTTCTGCGACATCATTGTCTTCATCATACTGTGACAACACAGTCACCTCATGGTGATGGGGTCAACTCGTGCTATATGTGTGGTGAGGGAAGATTGTAGTGTGTGAGGCTTTTGGAAGAGCAGGATCGAGAAAATACATTTTAAGTATATTTTCATCACTTATTACACTATATGATAATGTTACCAAGATCACAAAGGTAGGTAGATCACACATTTGAACTTATATTTACACAAATAAACTGTTAAAAGATACAATTATGTACAATTGAAATGCATGGACGATAATTAAGGTTCTAATGCTTTGATATTTTCTGGCTATGGTAAGCCAATTGTGCCATACATGTACACTATTTGTAGGCCTACCCAGTAAATTTAGGTTTATTTTTCTAACATGAAGGGATAAATTGTATGATATATAGGCACTATAATGGAGACGTTTGCTACACAATTGGGGGAAAAATAACATAGCTATATTATTATTTTTCAATGAAAGTGTACTTTTTTACTGGTGGGCCTATTTCTCAGAACCATCTGATATGTGTTGACCTAAGCTAAGGCTTATTCCAATATCCAGAGCTCTAAAACTAGTTTTATGTCATGTAGTCTGTGATACTTTATGGTTGTGTGAACTTTCAAGTAAAAAAAAAACAAGTATAAGTGTGTTGTTAACGTTATTTTTATATCCAGAATGCCCTCCATTCGCTGTGTATCTGTACAAGGCCCCTATGCCTATGTAACATTTTACGTCAATTGAATGGTGTGTTTTTATCTCAATAAATACGTCCATGTAAGATCCATGCAGGTAAGTTGACATGTGCACCCTTTCACCCGTGGGTCCATTTATTTATTTTTCAATGACAGTAACTTTTTAGTGTAATTCTCATATCCATCTCAGATGTGTGGACATTATTCAAATGTCCAGAGCTCTGAAATTGTTCTTTAATATTTTCATTTTTTCTCTAAACATAACCGTGTTATATTATCATGCTTATTGCCTCACTATTTCAGGTCAGGATAATAAATTCAATACAAATGTATGCGTAACGAAAATTGCAATGCTCTGGTTTTTATGGGGGTACTCAATTAAGTTTAAAAATGAAGAGCAATAAAGCTTATCTGTAACACTGTTGTTACTATTTGGTATTATTTCAGAATGGCTTTCACGCTAGCTACCAATGGTCTTAATAAGTCTCACAGTTTTTTTTAATTGTATGGTATATGGTATGTAAGCCCGCTATATAATAAAATATAGATTTGTATGTAAAATTATTGCCCATAGTTTTGATTCTGACAACGTAGAGTACGGGAGTACAATAAGTGTGACAACACATTTCAGCAGGATGGCAGTGAAGGGGTTGACATGTATTTTTTACATCTTCAAATTATGCAATAATTGTTCACATGTTTTTCTTGTTTCAGGAACCATGTTGAAAAAGTTATATGGTTAGTATCTTTGAAATACATGATCTTGACCTAAATAAATAAATTACAAAATATACTGATTGTTGCCTGGCCATACTAATATTATTATGATAATGTTTTTCTTAGCCTCAATTTCTCCTCAGTCGGGGATCCACCCGTTGTTTTACAGGTGGGCTGGGGGACAAAATCATTCTTTTAAACAGTACAGATCTATTACAAAATTGAATCCTCATAGGGGCCTACTCAAAACCACCTCCACCCTGGGCCATAACCCGCAGTCCACTTTTACAAAGTCAAATTATTTCAAATTCTTTATGATTTTTTGCTTTGTTGTGATGTGGATGCCATAGCATTAGGTGAACAAAAAAGTGTATGTTTTTGCTGATTATTGAATTTCAGAAATAAATATATAACCAAAAAAATTGTCAATTTGTTAAGATTTTTTTATGCGGTAATGTCAACTGTCTACAATGGCCTTTTTTATTACGCCTTAGGTGCACAAAACAGTCCGTGTGTTTTTGACTTTTGAATTTTTTAATGCACAATATGAATGAAAAATTACACAGGTATATTTGTTAAGATTGTTTTGTATGACAGTGACTGAAAATATAGAAAAATATGGAAAACGTTCAGAATGTCACACTCATTGAGCTCCGCATCACTCAAGCCGTGCTTACTCTATTATCTTTTTTTCAGATGTGAGCTAGCGTGTTTTGACCAAGTTGGAAGAACTGGCTTAAAGCCAAACAGTGATTTTAGATGACTTGGGAAGAGTGAAGGCTGTGCTACTGCTAATTAGAGCCTTCTTGCCTGAAGATGACGCTGCCCAACTGTTCCGGCCCCAGATTTTCGATGAAAGAACAGACTTTTACAACATAATTTTACAACAAAGCTGGATACTGATTTGCTTTTAAATAACTTTTGTAAGGTTACTTTATTTTTCCACTACTTTGCTAATTCCATCTTTATGTTAGCTTTTAAGCATCTGTCAAATTTTAGCTGTAGCCTTTTAACATTACACTATTAGCTCTATAACTCCTTTCGCGTTACATGCAGGATAGTCATGCCTGATCCCTGCTTGAGTTCATATTTGACCTTCCTATAAACTCTTGTGACCTTGATTTTTTTTCGATTAGCAATTTTTCTTGTTAATGTGATACACAATTTTGGAAGTATCCATATCATGAATGCGTGTATTACATACATGTATTTCACTAATAGCTCAGATAAGTTAGAACATGGGCAAAATACGAAAAAAATGAGGTCACTGCAGGGAATATTTTGTTTGAAAATGATTACTTAACGATTTTCTCTGTCAAACTTTGACTGACATTACAACCTTATCATTGATGTATATATATTTCCATAAAATTAATTTGATTAGTGTAGGCCTATAGGCAGAATTGCATAGCTTTTCACTACGCGATACTGAACAAAATGTTCCCTGCAGGGCTGCAATTTTATTTTTTTCCGCTATAGAAAAAAAAGTAATCACTTTAACGTCGACAATTTTTTTAAAACCATATCATGTGTGTTCAGACTGTGAACTATTATGTTTACATGTTAAAAATCACACTGATATGAGCTGGAATAGCCGACTATCGCCCGTTTTGGGGCAAAGACATTAGTTCAAATTTTCTCTCTGATCGTCTGTCCAACAAGGATGGATGGGGTCCTGGAGAATAGTAGAGTCAACATTTTTAATATCAAGGTGTGATCTATAAATGAATAATCCAACGTGTTATCACACTTGTGCCGTCAACCACATATCTTTAGATTAAAAGAGTTGTTCTCTAGAACTATTGGCCCAATTATATTTTACATGTGTTTATCGGTCGAATGGTTAGAGAGATATAAGGGAAAACCCATCCGTACACTGAAATGATGATGTTAGAGTTGTATATTTCTTGTATTATGCATTTCTGATATCGTGCACTGTGCCTAAACAGAGAGGAGTTAAATTAAGTCATTGTCATTGATACATACCGGGCTTTCAATTTGACCTTTGTTTTTTAATATTTAAGTTTCTTCTCTAAACATAACTGTGTCATATTATCATGCTTATTACCTCACTATTTCAGGTTAATCATTGCATTCAAGCCTATTGGAGAGGCTGTGAGGGATATGCTCAGGAACACCATGGATGATGCACTGCCGGTTCAATACACCAGGACTGGTGGTAACGAAAAACCTGCCTTGCCAAAGGCCTTCCAGAGGTCTATCCTTAGTAAGTTGTTTGTTCTTATTTTTCAATCATTCGAAGTTGGAATTGCTAACACAATTTCCCGCTTCAAATAACGAAAAATATTTTAATTTATGAAAAATAGACACCTCCCAGATTTCATTATTGGATTAGCTAATCATCTACTATAAAATATGTAAACAAATTTTGTGATATTTCTATTGATCTAAAACCGTATATATAGTGCCTACGATTCCAGCAGCACAAGGGTTAATAATCAGTTTTGCTTATTTGGACGCCTTTATGCACAACTGAGCCAACCCCCAAAAATTCAAAAATGAATTAAGTGTGCCAAGTGATAGACATTATGTATAGCCTTTATTTAAAAATTACCCGGAAGTCCAAATTAAACCCATTACGCCACCTGGCGGCGGTGAACCAAACCAACACATGTAAAATCTTCAGATTGATTTATGCACAACTGGACCAACCCACACATTCATTTCTTCCATCAGCCTCACAGTCCCTGTGATTTCACCTAAGCTTTATAAATTACATGTATTGTACTAAAGACATTCCACAGCTACATCTACAGAAGATGTAGATAAACTGTATATGCTTATTGCTGTATTTTACTTAACATTTGTTAAATTAACAATAATTTTGGCTTGGTCCACTTGTGCGTAAATAAAAATCTTAATATTGATTTATGCACAAATGGACCAGCCCACACCATTATTTTTTCGATCATCCGCGCAGTCTCCATGATTTTGCACAAACTATAGAGAGTAACACATATTTTTATGATGGAAACTTCTGAATAGATCTACAGACGACGCAGAGATTCTGCAATGTGCTTATTATTGTAAATTTTCTACATATATTTGTATTTGTGGAATTTACAAGAAATGTGGGTTGGTCAAGTTGTGCATAAATCGAAATGATTTATGCACAACTGGACCACAGTTTATTTGAGGCGGCGAGGCTCGAAACCAGAGGTATCTGAAGATGTGGGTATGTTCCATGAATTGAGAATGTGGATGCCGTGTGTTAGTTCAACTCAATATTTTGCTCATTTGCTTTCTTGAATTTACAGTAGGCCATACACTTTAACTCCATTCATCTCAAAACGAACTTTTGGAGGTTGGTCCAGCTGTGCATAAAGGCGTCCATTTCATATTCGTCACAAAAAAGGGCGGTAAATACAAAATCAAGAGTATGTTGTATTTTGGACATTGCCAATTTCCGTGGTAATGCCTTCCTTCACTTCAGCTGCACTACAATATTTCCACAGTGAGCCATATGTAAAGAACCCCGTAACAAATGTGAACATTTGGCTTATGATTCATTTGCAGTACTCACTTCCAGAGGGTATGTAATAGCAATAGTGAAGTATTGATTATTGTAACGAAGTTTGTAATAATGTAACGGTAGTAGTAGTAAATTACTGCTTTACGTCACTTTTCGGCACAAATGGTCATTTAAGTGACATTGTAATACAATAAAACGTTGTAGTCAATTGATAAGATGAATGATGTACAGATGATGATGATGGGGGTGATAGAGCATGGTGGGTTATTTAGAGTGTTTTGCTTCGCTCGCCCGATAAGGGGTTCTGGACATGTCTATGGGATTTACTCGCGGACATGCCCAGACGGCCTGAGACTTGGGTTTCGCTATGCAAATTAATGCTAAAACTGGCATTTTGCACAACTCCGCTATCCTCGGGTCGGATAGTCCCCAGAGTAACAATAGCAGGGGTAACACTATTCATCCCACGTGAGAGACCTAATGTCCAACACTCTATTACTGGTTATTCAAGGCTACCACAGCCTTCACCACCGCCTGCACTGATCGAAGAAACCAGGGTATGCCACTGGCAATTCGACCAAAGATTAAGTCCAGATATGAGGAGGCTGCAGCTTCCCTTTGATGATTGTTGTAACAGGAACTTGATGGTAGGCTGAGAAACTGGACTATTATTGTAACAAAGTTCTTACAAATGTAACAAAAAAATAAAATGATAGTTTTAGGATCACCAATACTTCATTCTCGCATGGTACACCATTAAGATCATCAATACTGTACTCTCGCTGTTGCATACCCAACTAGGTGTGGTACTACTGAAAGCATAAGTGACTCTAATTTGGAATGCAGTTCCTTTATGGTTCCACATCAGTGTCCGAAATAAGCGTCAAAGTACCCTGTACCCGGCCAACAGCCAAGTCACAACCCTAAGTTGTTTGTCAGAATTGCTGGTTGCCCGAAGAAAAATATATCCCATAAATTGGTTAAACTGTAATGCAACAATACACACTTCCTGGCCAATCACTTAGACAAACTGATAGACTACTAGGGAATGATTAAAGCGCCGCTTGGTTTCCATCCGCTGCGGCATTTTGTTATTGACAATACTTGTTATTCGGACCATTTTGCTTATATTTTTATGTGTCGGTAGATATACTCATGAGAGACAATACCCCCCTCCCCTAAATCAATGGGCAGCCAAAAAAAACAGCTAACTATCATCTGGACTCGTTAACTTGTGGAGTATACTTTGTTGGTGTATCAATTAGGTTTGCATTTGTTAAAATATGTGTATCTGTTTTCAGAGTGCTGCAGACTTAAACAAAAGGAGTTGGAGGTAAAGCGAGGAACCAAAATTCACAATACTATGGTCAAGGTGGAGATTAATCAACAGATTGAGATATATAATTCTAATTCCAGAACTCACCTCAAGAGGAGACTGTTGAAGGCTGTGTAAATGCTTTGAAAATATTTTTTATTAAGTATTGTCCTGCTTTTAAAAGGTTGATACATGTGAATAAAACTTGCTTGCTTTCGATGCAATATTTTTTTTATGGACGACTGATAGGTAAGATAGATAAGTTAAAATATCGATATTGGGATTTAACAGTACACGTTTCTGGAAGGCAAATGGTATGGGGCTGTGTGGGCTCATCACTGTGACTCCACAGTATGAGGGTTATGTTAATACATCACTGTGATGTCACAGTATGTGGGCTGTGTGAGCTCATCACTCTGATGTCACCGTGGCCTGACAGTACGAGGGCTGTGTGAGCTCGTACTGTTATGTCACCGTGACCTCTCAGTATGAGGACTGTGATGTCATTGTGATGTCATCGTGATATCCAGGTAAGGCTTCAATTTGATGCCACAGTGACCTCACAGTATGAGAAATTTGTGAGCTCATCACTGTGATGTCATCGTGATATCCAGGTGAGGCTCCACTTTGATGTCACGGTGACCTCACATCATGAGGACTTTGTGAGCTCATCACTGTGATGTCATCGTGATATCCAGGTGAGGCTTCAATTTGATGTCGCAGTGACCTCGCCACTTTGTGGTCACAGTGACATAGCAGTGTGAGGGCTGTGTGATCTCATCACCGTGATGTCATTGTGATATCCAGGTGAGGCTTCAATTTGATGTCGCAGTGACCTCACCATTGTGATGTCACAGTGACATAGCAGTGTGAGGGATGTGTGACCTCATCACTGTGATGTCATCGTGATATCCAGGTGAGGCTTCAATTTGATGTCGCAGTGACCTCACCACTGTGATGTCACAGTGACATAGCAGTGTGAGGGCTGTGTGATCTCATCACTGTGATGTCATCGTGATATCCAGGTGAGGCTTCAATTTGATGTCACAGTGACCTCACCACTGTGATGTCACAGTGACATAGCAGTATGAGGGCTGTGTGACCTCATCACTGTGATGTCATCGTGATATCCAGGTGAGGCTTCAATTTGATGTCGCAGTGACCTCACCACTGTGATGTCACAGTGACATAGAAGAGTGAGGGCTGTGTGACTTCATCACTGTGATGTCATCGTGATATCCAGGTGAGGCTTCAATTTGATGTCGCAGTGACCTCACCACTATGATGTCACAGTGACATAGACGTATGAGGGCTATGTGACCTCATCACTGTGATGTCATCGTGATATCCAGGTGAGGCTTCAATTTGATGTCGCAGTGACCTCACGACTGTGACATCACCGTGAGATAAATGTGAGGTCACTGTGACATCATGGTGACCTCAAATTGTTGACTGGGTTATGATGCGTTGACACTTTCATATGGTAATTTGCCGTCCGGGCATGTCTGGGGGTAGATTCCCTAGACATGCCCAGAACCCCTTATGTTGCGAGCAGAGGGAAATGCTCTCAATAACCCACCATGCCCTGTCACCCCCCCCCTCTTACATCATCATCTGTACATCATTCATCACATCAATTGACTACAACGTTTTTATCGTATTACAATGTCACTTAAAAGACCATTTGTGCCGAAAAGAGGCGTAAAGCAATGATTTAAGCCTACTACTACTAAATCATAATCTTGTAAATGTTTTACCACAAACTATCATAATATAATGAGTTTTGTCGCAGTGACATTCTGATGACGTACGTCATGCGAGATGTGACGCAGTGACACTATCATGATTATGATGATGTCCTGGAGCTATCACTTGGTGAAACTATTCCATCGTATCATAACGTCATGAGAGTTACAATGCAATAAAACTATATGATCTTAAAGTTAAGACGCAGTTAAACTATTGTATGACGTCGTCATAAAAGTTACGCTGACTGTGATGAAATATTCATGTGATGACATCATGAGAGTTACAACGCAGTAACAATATTAGGCCTACATGGTTACGTCTTGAGAGTTATAATGCAGTGGGGGTACTGAAGTGGTTGTTAGGGCTAGTATCTTTGATCCCTTGGCAGCTCTTTAGGAACTGTTACGTCTGTTGCATGCTGCATAGCTTAATAGTAGTAGCAGACTATTACTTAACCCTCTCATCATCAGCTGTACAATATTTATTTCATCAATGAATTGCACTGTTTTTAACATATTACAATACCACAACCATTAGTACTAAAAAGTGACGTTAAGCAATATTCTAGGCCTACTTCTACTATCATATATGATGTGTCAGAATGACGTCATAGTGGTGTGACACTATCAGATGATGACGTCATGAAAGTTTTGGTGTGGTGACACTATCATATCATGATGTCATGAGAGTTATGACGACATGACATCATGTAAGTTAATTTGTATTGTTCCAATTGGTAAATAAAAATATGTTTATATATATATAAGTTAATTCTGGGTGAGCAATAGCTAGGGCACCACTTGTTGGCAGATGATGGGTGGTATTAGTTATTGTTTCGGCCAGTGAATAACTCTTTTGGATACTAGAATTAAATCCAGGACCTAGATATACATACAAAATACCAGAATACGAAGCAGGTTATATGTCGGTCAATCAGATGCCTTATAACTTATTTCTGCCCTGATAGGCCCATATGCAGCGCATCTCGAAAAAAACAGGCCTCAACCATGTCAAAGCCTAATTGAATTCCCTCGGAAACTGCAAACGTAGGCTCAGTGGTGGGGAGGTGTAGTAGAACCACATTTCCAACGTCGGCCCAGCTCCCGCAAACCACCAAGAGAAGGATCATACCAACCACCACCGGCTGGTGCAGCATACACAGTGTGTACACTGACCATATACATAGGCCCCTATACATCGATATAGGCCTACTCCAACTCTTTACACACAACGCTGGAGTTGCATCTGGCCGATTAAAACTCTGTTAAAGTGGGAAAACGATGCTACATCTATTTTGTTTATTAATCATCCACTCTCCTGTTGCAAAAGCATGACTGTTAGTTTTACCATCCTATGATGACCTCATGAGAGTTGTAGCGCAATACCAATATCATATCATGACGTCATGAGAATTATAGAGGGGTGACACTATTATTATGATTATGTCACGTGCATTATGACGGAATATGGCACTATCATATGCTGCTGACATGAGAATTAGGACGACGTGACGTGATTAGGATGTGTTATGATGCGTAATAATATGATAGTGTCATTCGTTATGATGCGTTGACATATAATATGGTAACACATGATGACGTCATAAGGTAGGCCTATCATTGGATGATACTATTGTGTTTTGACATCATGAAAATTATGAAGCAGTTATACTATGATTGCGGTACTTTGGGGGCTCAAAATCGACAGTTGAATAACAGAAACACTAATTACTCTGTCTTTCTAATGTTTTTACTACTTGAAAGTTTAGTAACGTGGCAGACACCAAAGTCACCATCATAGGGATTGCAATAGTCTTTCACACTTAAAAAGTAAAATAATACCTCAAAAATTCCATTTTTAGGACGGAAAGTTTTCCCGGTGAATTTACATGTGTTTTTCAATGGAAATTTACAAATACATGCAATGGAATGACAAATGAAGTAATAAATGATAATTAAAGAAAAATAAATAATTATAATTTGACATGTTGCTTTATATGCTCATTCCATTTAAAAATAGGATTTTTTACAGTTTAAAAAAAATACTGCTATCGTGACCATTTCCGTCCAAAAAAATTGGTCACAATTGCACTGCAAAAAATAGGGCGTCACGTGCAGAGCTTGAACCCTATTGGAAAATTTATCAACTCATAAGATAAAGCAGCATTCAATGTTTCATCAGTTAAATTTTCAGGTGACTGGTGATCATATGAACGTTAAAACTATAGTCTTAAAGTAGGGCACCCTAGTGGTTAAATTAACGTTCTCTCAGATTTTTGTCACAATATCACAATTTTATAATGGCCACTGTGGGTGAAGTAATTATTTGGTGCGGTCTTGCTGCCCCACGATAGAATCAGCAGGAAAAATGGTACTAGGAGATTTAGCTCAGAACAATAATTACATGCCAAGTATTTCGTGGCGAAGGACTTAATCCATTCCGTCCGAATTTTTAAAATAAGTCATAATAGCACAATACTCACAATTAGGTCACGATAGCAAGCAAGTGTATGTCACGATAGCAAACAAACAAATTTCGCTGGTCAGTTTTTCAATTATAGAAATAAAAGATGAGCATGATGTTGTTATACAATCGCCCAAATGCTATCAAACTAAAATGATAAGGTGTCGTTAGTTGTACTAGCTTGCTGTGTATGACTGTATTTAAAGGCTAAATGTGCTATTGTGACAACAAGACAAATTTGGACAATTGCAGCTATCGTGGCATTAAATTACACAGGGAAAACTCAAGTCTCCGGCCGTCTGGGCATGCCTGGGGGTATATCCCCTAGACATGCCCAGAACCCCTTATCGGGCGAGCGAAGGAAAACGCTCTCAATAACCCACCATGCCCTATCACCCCCACCCACACATCATCATCTGTACATCATTCATCTCATCAATTGACTACAACGTTTTTATCGTATTATAATGTCACTTAAAAGACCTTTTGTGCCGAAAAGTGACGTAAAGCAATGATTTACTACTACTACTGCTATCGTGACATTGTGTCTTATTTTCACGATAGAATATTTTGAATTGAGCTTTTTTACCTCTAAAATATATGTATTTCGACAATGTTTACTAACTATTTGTTTTGAAATAATACTTATTCAGTTTTTATCATACATTCTGTATATTTGCTATCGTGACTTCTGCTAGCCAGACCAGAATGGCCTTATGTCACGATAGCAAGTGAAGTTCGTCGGGAAAAACGTCACGTTTTTGTGAAATCAGCCATATAATGACATTTATGATGACGTCATAAGTTATGATTGCATGTCACTATTGTTTGATGATGTCATCAGAATTATAACGCATTCCCACTAACATTATGATGACGTCAAGAGAAGTGACACTATCTAAATGATGAAACCATGAGTCATAACACAGTAGGCCTAACACTAGTCTATCATATGCAAAGGCTTAAATAATTATATCACGTAAGACTATCATAGGCCTAGACATTTTTTATACATGTACATGTACATGTACATGTACCTGTACCGGCTTACAGAAAACAAAGATGTTGATATCAGACGAAAATCAATAAGATCATATTTCAAAAACAAATTTACAGATAGGAAGCCATCTGGGGCCACTTTCTGGAAAACGGTCAAGCCCTTTATTATTAACAAGGGGCATCAGATAGGGAATGATCTAATTCTGAGTGAAAACGGAAACATTGTTCATGACTCTAAGCAGGTAGCTGATATTATAAACACCTACTGCATCATTGTGGCTGCACATATAGGTGAACCATCAGATAATGAAAATAGATATATTGATCATCCTAGCATTAAAAGCATTTCAGAAAAATTACCTCCAGGATCAAATTTTACATTTAGGCATTTAGGTTGACCTCATTCCACCTAAAGTAGTAAAAATAGCCGGACCTGAAATTTCGAAATCTATCACAGACATGATCAATAAATCCATTGATGGAGGAATATTTCCAGACTGTCTAAAAATGACTGAGGTTATACCAGTCTATAAGAGAGATGATAACCTTAAAAATTTAAATTATCGACCTATCATTATACTACCTTGCTTGTCGAAGATTTTTGAAAGGGTAATGGCTGATCAGCGTAACACTTATTTTAAAGACATTTTTGACGAAGCCTTATCCGCATTCAGAACCGGGTACAGCTGCCAAGATACACTATTAGCTCTTATGAAAAATGCAAAAAGCAATCAGAGAACATCAGTCAGCTGGGGCCATTTTGATGGACCTCAGAAAGGCATTTGATTGCATGCCACATACATTATTAATTGCAAAATTCAAAGCGTATGGTCTAGAAGACCTCAGTATTCAGTTGGTCACCTCTTATCTTGAACGAAGAAAGCAGAGGGTGAGGGTCGGCAACGAGAGAAGCGAGTAGGCTGATATTATCAAGGGGGTACCTCAGGTATCTATCTTGGGGCCCATTTTCTTTAATATTTTTATAAATGACATGTTTTATTCTATCAAAAAAGCTGAACTTATAAAATATGCAGACGATAACACCGTGGCTACTGTACAGCCCACCCAGAAACTCGTTGTAGACCTTCTCCAAGCTGAATAGAATGGTTCACACTAAATCAGATGCTGGCCAACCCTGAGAATTTCAAGACAATATTCATAAATTGTGTCAAAAATGATATAGAAATTGAAATAGACGGAATCAAATTATCTTCAGAAGACCACGTAAAACTGCTCGGGGTCAATTTTGACTCTAAACTAAATTTTGAAATTCACATTCAACAAATTTGTTTTAAAGCCGGAAATCACTTATATTTACTGAAGAGACTATATGGGTAAAACACTGAAACTGTCACCACTGGAATTGAGATTATTAAAAATAAATAGATTATCTGTTGTGGCTAATTGATGTTGCCATATCAGCAAACATCTCAAGGTTTCCTGTACTATTGTTTTTTTCATCCAATCTCGTTTCTGCTTTTTTCATTGTCCCAGTGATAAATTTCATCCTTGTTTTCTACGTTATCAGTGAATTCCTCTGATGAAATTGATAGAATGCATGAAAGTAACAAGTCCCAAAGATAAAATGCATACCATTCATCATTGTAAGTATGAGACAATAAGTGATAAATGTTCAAAATAGGGTGAGCCGTGATGAAAAGCCTGATATTTTCCCTTTAAATCAACACTGAATCTTTTAGAAAATAAAGCGAACCACTGTAAGATAAAATGACATACATACGGAATTTCTGCTGTTGAACCGACTGAAGACAAACCTTTTGATTCAATTAAACATGCTACTCTGAACACTTATCTTTGGTTTATATAGCAATATGTAGTTATGCGATGAAGGACTACCCACTGATAATGAAATAATGATCCATGATATGTGGATAACGTAGAAAACATCGCATTTGTGATGATATATAGTTATAGCGTGCTAACAAGAAACTCCAGATTTTACGTTTCTTTTATATATTTTCCGTTCCTTGTGGCACATTTGGGGGTATAGAAAATGTTGGCAAGGTTATAAAGGTTGTGTAATACATTTTGTTTTATTTTGATAATATCAAGTATAATTTAAAAACATGATTACTGGATTCCTTCGACTTAGTAATTTTTCGTATACTATGCCAAGTATGTAATTAAAACAGCAGATATGAAATGCAACTGCTTCAATAGTGTGACAATTAGAGATGTTATTAAAGGGGTGCAATACAATGATAATGCTATAATTCTTATTAATAAGAGGGTGTAACGTAGAAAACATGGATAACGTTTAACACATAAAGAAAATGTCAATGTAGACATCTTCGCAAAACAAGTCTTGAGAGAAGAGTAGGATTTAGCTACATGGCTAAGTGAGACATGTAAAACCATAGGCAACCCATTTCCACACCCAACCTCCACTCCACTATAAAAGTGTGGAAGGGTCTTTGGGTTGGAAGGTGTCCCCATGGTACAACCGAGAGATTGGTGAGTAGTAGTAGTAGTAGTAGTAGTAATAATAGTAGTAGTAGTAGTAGTAGTAGTAGTAGTAGTAGTAGTAGTAGTAGTAAAACCATGCTTTACGCCACTTTTTTGTACTGGTTAGTGAACTTGTAATACGTTAAAAACAGTGCAGTCCGTTGACGAAATGATTGATGTACAGATGATGACGTGATAGTGGGGTGATATGGCATAGTGGATTATTTACAGAGTCTTTCTTCACCCCCTACCCTCCCCCAGACATGCCCAGACCAGATGGCCCGAGACTTGTGTCTTGCTGGACAATTTATTGTTGAAACACCATGGCCTTTCGCATATCTCTGTTATCCTCAGAAAAACACAAGTTGAGGATGATTCCAATCATCCCACGTGGGAGACCTGCTGTCAAACACTCTATTGCCAGTAGTTTAACATGTTTTAGGCCCTACCCGAAATGCCCTTACGGGGTCGAAAGGTACTAACTACTATATCAGCCATCCCAGTACCCCGGATCAGGTAAGCGACCATTCTGACCTCAGAGATAGAGAGCGGGTTTGACCTGAGCGACATCTATGTGTGGAGAATGGTAAGGATGTGAATAATAATCAGCTTTGGTGATTTCACTGCAATGGAATTTGGATATTTTTATGACATCGTGGGGGTTACTTGAACATCCATTTTAATCGTCCGTTATTTATACATACTGCTGCAGCAGACATGGCATGTTTAAAGCAGCAAATTGACACACAATGATGCTGCGCATGGGTTGCTGTATTTGTAACACAAACCATTTGAAAAAAATAGATATTATAGAGATATATGAGATCTAAAATTTGCTTTTGAATAATATCAATTTATTGTGATCATACTCCATAAGCTCGTCCACCCCTCCAATATAGACATTTTGGATGGCGTATATTCACCACCAGCCAACACAATACTTTGATTTAACGTTGACTTAATGTTTGCAGGAATTTTGTTTGCCCTTGTCAAATGGCGGCCATCTTGAATTTTACACATAGTGCAATGTTGAAACTACTCTATGGCTACACAACTAAGTCGGCCATACCAAACCAACGGCAGACCTCTAAATCGTGAAGCACCTTCTATTTTGTGTCAAAAATTTTATCAATTTATTGTTTCATCCTTGCACAAATGGCGGCCATCTTGAAGTTTACTCACGATACGATGACTGGTGTACGTTCTGGCCATACCCCTATGTCAGACATACTTAGCAACCTTATGGTACACACCAAATTTATGATTCTGCTATTATTCTGTCAAAAATATTATCAATTTATTATTTCACCTGGCACAAATGACTGCCATTTTGGATTGTATTCACAATGCAATATTTGAAGTACTTTCTGACTACACTACATCACTACGTGAGGAATAACAGAAACCTGTATGCTACACACCAACATCATGAATCTGTGTCTATTATATCTAATATAATATAATTTCATTGTTTCATCTTGTACAAATGACAGCCATCTTAGATTTTGTCCCTTTTTGTCGTCTTAAGTAGAAAATAATTTTGGGCTCCATGAGTGATTTTGTTCAGGATAGGCTACTGAACCCTAAAAAAATGGTGATTTTTCAGCCAGGTAACAATAATCTTAGAATTTGATGCTCAGCTACCTGACCAGTGTGCATGCATGGGGCGAATCAGTCACTATTAGGAGAATTGGTTTGTGTTTACCCCTAAACCTGTGGTAAGGCGGATCCAGGATTTGAAAAAGGAGGGCGTGGAGGGTCTGGAGGGCTCACCCCAAGATTTGTTTGCGTATTTAGGCCAATTCAGGGGACTTTTTAAAAGATTTGGCGCAAAAAGGGAGATCTGCGACTGCAACGTCCCGTGTTAGCTTGATAAAAATTCAGAAAACACAAAATGAGTGAGACTGAAATGCAACCAACGGAAAGTTTGCATTAAAGAGGTGGCGCAATGGTTAGAGAGTCGAGCTTTGCCAATGTCGCTGCCTGCTGTGCAGTTTCGAACCCCGCTTGGTACAGGATTGAGACATTGTTTCGATGTTGTGTCTTTGGGCATGGCTCTTCACCCTCAATGCTTTACTTCGCTCTGGAGTAAATGAGTACTTGATGGGGTGGAGCTTCAATGTGTACGATAAGTATTGCTCCGAAATGGCTGCAGGACTGTAGGCCTATGCTTTACGTGGAGTTGAAATGGCACATGGATGAACAGGTAGAGTGACAAGGGGGGTAAAATGTAAAGTCGGCTGATGAATCTTCAGCTTGATATCAGACTACTAGCCTGTACCCTGATGACATCGCAAGGTAAATGAGTTAGGCGACCCAGTCATACCGGGTATTAAACTAACCTGCACCTTTGCCTGTAATTACTACGTGAGGCATTATTTGACCTGGTGACTGACCTAACAAATCTTGTGGGTTTGAAACACATTGCGACACACAAATTTTACCGATTTTGGCAGGTCTTGCAAGCAATGAATCGACATTAAATCAGGATCATACAGCCAGGTCGTGTGCTTAGACACATCTTGGTGCAACTCACTATTTTTCTACCTGTGACTGGGAAAAAATTGAAAGAAATTCTGTATGCTGTTTTCAATTATAAATAATATTATAAATAATTAAAAAATACATGTATGTTATATATACACCCAATCATAACTTCCAAATATTGATTTACTCCTAACTAATTAAAGACACATATACTGCATACATTCAAATATCGGTCTTATGTAATATCGTAGGCTACTCTCTCACATCCCGCTGAATTTTATAGAACCACCCGTTAAATCTAGGTTATAATACACAGTGCATATAAAAAAAATCTCACAAGCGAACATAGAGTACACCTGGACATAACTTAGTAATATTATATTTGAAAACGTTTTTTACGTTATTTCAAAATTCGTAGGCCTATGTGTTTTACGTTATCTGAGGTAACTGATAACAGTGAAGCACAGTTTGTGGAGTTATACTCTTAGAACAGTGCTGTGTTATACAATGCATATTCAAGCCAGCCTTAGGCCTGGTCACTACATGTAATTTATTGTTTTACACGAAAATTTTACAGCTAATGATTATATTGTCATTATGAAAATATTATGATATACCTTATTTACAAGTTTTACTCAGTAAAACTGCATAAATGTATCACAAATTCCATCTAAACTAATCATGCATACTGTCTGATAAATCACCACCACAAAAGACGAAAACAGCATGTCTTAAAATTGTCCATCCCATGATTTATAAACCACACATACAGCGATAACGTAGAAAACCGATAACGTAAACTACACAATTTGATATATAGCAGGCACATTATAAAATAAAATCGTCGCATATGATAATGATTGGTTTTTGTGCTCTTAGGAGCAATCATTCTATGTCGGAATATACTTCATTAGCTATATGAACACACCAGATCCGTGAAATTGTGATAACGTAGAAAACATCCTTAACGATGACGTTGTCTTTTTGTGAATTGCATGCTTCATAAGTGCAGGATGAAGATGGTTCATGACACTTACATTTTTGTAAATATAAATTGTCTACAACCCAGTTATTTTCCAGCAATTTAAACCCTGTTATCCATAATTTTGATAGACTTGGTAAAGAATTCATTTAGATAACGTAGAAAACACAATTTTCTTGGACAATAAATTTCCAATCATAAATGTATAGAATAATTCACTAACGTCAATCGTTAATAGTATGATATTTGGGGTATAGGTCTAAAAACGAATAATATTATAAAAATAACTAATTAGAAATTCCAACTAAAATTTATTATCATGTCCATTTTAACACCTTTGATACATACATAAAATGGCAAAAATGCCGTTTTTTACTCTTTCCACATCGAAAAACGTGTATAATCCCTGCAGGTAGGTTAATATGGCAAACTATAGGGCCTACATTTATTGGAAGCTTTCAACGAGATCTTCACGGTGGTCACACTTTAAAATTGGTGTAGGTTCATACAAATAGAAACAAATGGAGGTAAAGACATTTTTAAACCTGGTGGTGACAGTTTCGGTGTTTTCAACCATATCACCTTTTATAAATTGTAAAGACAGAATGGCCATATTTAGAAGTTTTATCCTCTGCCACTTTGAATTCTGTTCAGTTGTAGGCATATGGCACTTCCAGCCCGTAGCCAGCATGAGGCAGACGAGGCAGTTGCCTCGTCTGTCTTCTCCAAATTTGCATTTTATGTCTCTGAAAATTCTCAGAAATTTGGAGATTTCAGACATTTTGGCTCGGCCACCAGGCCTCGCCTGATTTCCGACCCTGGCTACGGGCCTGACTTCTGTGGGAAGACCAGCATCCGAAGAATGGAGAAAATACAGGAGAGAGCCCCACGCTTTTGTACGGAGATTATGATACAACATACCATGATCACCTACACAAGGCCAAACTGCCGACCTTGGAACTGGGCAGAGAGAGGAACATTGCTATTCTCACTTACAAAATTCTCCATGATCAAGCACTGAACTACTTGAAAGATCTGATCAATTGCAATATAAATTCAAAATTATACTTACCATCATACAAAAGTACTAAACATTGAATAAATTCTTTTTCATATTGGGCCCCACGCATTTGGAACAGTCTTCCGAAAAAAAAATAAAGGGATGAAATATGGGCTACCAGGAAACAGACCTGTGTGATTGTTGCTCGGGGGACCAGTAGAAAACGGCTTTGATAATCTGGGATAATTTTATATGCTGTGATAACTTATTCTAAGTCTTAAATACTTTAATCTATACCATGTCATGTTTTAATCTACTATATTTTATAATTATTCAACGTAAATGCAAATAATGTATAATTTTGTATCTACTTATTTAAATCAATTGTTTTATGATAGCTTCTTTTACTATACTTTAAAAATGCATGTATAAATACTTGAATGAGCTTCTTTTACTATGCTTTAAAAATGCATGTATAAATACTTGAATGCCTGTTATCATGGTTATTGTTATAAAATTGTTGATTTGTTATCTTACAAATCGGGAGAATGGCCTTTGGCTAATGTTTGTATTTTCACAAAAAACTATTTTAAATAAACATGATTTGATTTTGATTTAATGATTTTTTTCTAGGGGGGGGTTTAAACCCCCTGGCCCAAACCCCACCCACCATCCCTCCCCCCCCCCCCCACACACACCCCTCACATCACCCTGGATCCGCCACTGGACTTTGAAGGCTCGGGCCGCGGAACAGTCTTGTTTTCAGAGCTACTAATTTTTTTAGGTATTTTCAAACTGTTCCATAGGTGGTGTGTAATCCATATGTTTGGCCAATCGCTGAGCAGAGATTAAATTTAGCTTCCGGGCACTTGCCAGATGACATTTGGTCACTGACCAGAACTGACGAAGGAAGAAAAACATTCACGAATAAGACAATTGTTCAATTGTAGGTCACTTGTGAAATGAATTACTTGTATAGATCTAGTCTGATATTAAACTTGTATACACGATCTGGAGACTGGATCTGCAAAGACGGCAGGAGTAAATAGCCTACAAATTACAAAATAAACGGGGCACCTGTCTCAGTCTCCGACTCAGAAAAATGTCCAAAAAAAATTGACATCTTTTTTTTAAAACTGTTAACGATAGGCCTAACGTACCCCTTCCGGAAATCGACACATTTTGGGAATGCTGTTCTTGTCAGTGTAATAAGACAAAAATGATTGGATATATTACAAATTGATTATTATGCGACCCTTCGTCGACCGATATTACTATTATTACGTAAATCACGGCAGTAAAATTTTTTTTGTGGGCGATAATTTAGGAGAATTAGCGATGCGTTGGGTGACGTCATGATTTTATTCTTCCTGTCGAATCAAGGACGCTACCGTCCTCGATTCGACACCCTACCGTCCTCGATTCGACACTTCATATAAACTATGCATTAAGCCACCCAGAGATAGAGAAGGTTGTCCTAAATCCGACCCCCGCTTAAATCCGGCCCCATTGATTTGTTTAACTGGCCACCATTGGTTGAGAGGCTGCTAATTTGCATATTTTAACATAATGTGATAGGCATACTACTTCAGAGCGAGTTTTTTTATATACATGTAGATCTAGCTGAGCATACAAAAAACTGATCTCGTAAATATCATCAACTAGTCAAATTCTCACTTCTACAACAAAGTTGATAAATATAGGGAATTGTTATGTGTATGTAAGATGTAATACATTTGCCGGACGTTGCTATAGGACATACATGAACTCGGGGGGAGGGGGGGGGGCGGATTTATGTTGAAAGACTAAGCCTACAGTGTGTCTAAATCCGACTCCTCCAAAACACTACTCCAATGATTATGTCTTTATAACTCACAGAGCTCCAGATAATTTTTTGGTTTGAGGAGTATTTCACTCGTTGAAATGGGTGATGAGGAGTGAAATATGATAAAAAAAATAAACGATGAGTATTTTTCATAAAACAAGATGAGCTTTATTTAGATCGTTTTTTTCTTGCAGTCACATAGTTCTGTTCACGTAAAAAATACAACAATCGTTTCATTTTTTCTGTTTATTTTTACTTTGATGGGTATTTTAATAGTTTTTATGGGTAATATTACTCCTAAGATTTTCAATCAATGAGTATTTGCTGTTTTTACATGCGTATTTTACTCATATACGCATGCTATCTGGAGCCCTGAACTCACACTATTAAATTGTCAGATATGTATTTTCACAGCCAAATCACTGCTGAGGTCCCCCCGGGTGACGGTTTTTTGTAAATAAGCAGTCAAAACTTCTTTTAATTATGGTGAAATAAACAATAGGGACCATACATTTTCTGAATATTTATGTCAATTTGATAATTTGTTTGAAAATAGTGTTGTAATATTTTTCTTTGTGGCTTGAATATTAAACCTCAATGCCGTTTCATATTTATTTCACACATGTATGTGGGATGCATTTTTTTATTAAGATTTCTCAATCCCTTTTATTATTGAAGCCATATCACTTGTTTTTAATGATCCTGGAATAGTCTGAATTGCCTGTCTGTGTTATTGTCAACTCTGTTACGATTTGTATTTGGGATTGTGTAGAATAGTTGAAACTCAATCTGTGTTATTTATGATGCAGGTATCATTTCACTTTCTTGTTTGTGTTAATGAGCCTATCATGTCATCTCTGTTACGATTTGTATTTGGGATTGAGTATATAATAGTAGGCCAAATAAAATTGATCTCAACTACTTGTATTATTGAAGTTTGATCTCTGTTATTTATGATGAAGGAATAGTTTGAATTGATTGTCTGTGCTATTGCACCACAAACGTCATCTCCGTTATGATTTGCGTTTGGGATTGTGTATTTAGTATGCTAAATAATATTGGTCTCAATCACTGTTATCATTTAAGCTTAATTGCTGTTATTTGTGATGCATAAATTGTTTGAATTCATTGTCTGTTATTATTGTATCACATATGTCAACTCCGTTACGATTTGTATTTGGGATTGTGCATAACTGTAAATAAACTGGATCCCAATTACTGTTATAATATTTGTTGTGTAAGTATAGTTTGAATTGATTTTTATTGTAGGTCTACCAGTTAACTCCGTTACCATGTTATTTGTGATGCCGAAATTGTTTAAATTGCTTGTCTATTATTATTGTACCACATATGTCAACTCCGTTACGATATGTATTTGGGATTGTGCATAATTGTAAATAAATTGGATCCCAATTGCTGTTATAAAATTTATTGTGTGGCTATAGTTTGAATTGATTTTAATTGCAGGTCTACCAGTCAACTCCATTACCATACTGATAATGTGGATTGATTGTTACCATTACATTGCAAAGCAAGACCTTAAACATGAAAGGCCATTTTTTGATAGCCACATTACGATTTGCATTTGGGATTGTGTATGATAGTAGGCTAAATTAGATTGATCTCAATCACTTTTATTATTAAAGGAATATCTTGAATTGATTGACCGAGTTATTGTATCACATGTCAACTCCGTTACGATTTGTATTTGGGATTGTGTATATAGTACTAGTCGCTGAAGAAAATTGATCTCAATCACTTATTATTGAAGCCCAATAGCTGGTATTTGTGATGTAGAAATAGTTCTAATTGCTTGTCTGTTATTATTGTACCACATATGTCAACTCCGTTACGATTTGTATTTGGGATTGTGCATAATTGTAAATAAACTGGATCTCAATTACTGTTATAATATTTAGTGTGTAACTATAGTTTGAATTGATTTTTATTGTAGGTCTATCAGTCAACTTCGTTACCATACTGATAATGTGGATTGAAATTGTCACCATTACATTGCAAAGCAAGACCTTAAACATGGAATGACATTTTTTGATAACCACATTACAATTTGCATTTGGGATTTTGTATAATAGTAGGCAAAATAAATTGATTTCAATCACTTTTATTATTGAAGCTCGATCTGTTATTTAGGATGCAGGAATATCTTGAATTGATTGACTGAGTTATTGTACCACATGTCAACTCCGTTACGATTTGCATTTGGGATTGTGTATATAGTAAGGCCTAAAAAAAAATATTGTTTGTTTCCGATTTCCGACCGACCCTATCAAAACATGTGCGACCCAAATTTATTTTATAGATTTCCAAAAAAAAAAAAAAAAAATTTTTTTTTTTTTTTTTAGAAAATCCATAGGGCCTAAGTTAAGGGATGACTTACTTGCTGTAGTCAAAGTAACTAAAAAAACGTTACGAAAAGGAGAGGGGGGTCAAAAAGCGTCCAAAAAACAAAAAAACATTATGTAATGTACAGATAAGACATGTATGGAAGTGACTTTGGAGCCAAATAAAAAAAAAAAAAATTCTTACCTACCGATTGGTTGAAGTGACAAAAAATAAAATAAAAAATAAAATAAAATAAATTCCCTACCTACCCACTGGTTAAAATGACAACAAATTGGAAACAAACATATATTTTTTTTGGCCTAGGCTGAATAAATTTGATCTCAATCATTGGTATTATTGAAGCTCAATCGCTGTTATTTGTGATGCTGAAATTGTTTGAATTGCTTGACTATTATTATTGTCTCACATATGTCAACTCCGTTACGATTTGGAATTGTGTATAATTGTAAATAAACTGCATCTAAATTACTGTTGTTTACTGTGTAGGAATACTTTGAATTGATTTTTATTGTAGGTCTACCACCAATCAACTCCGTTACCATGTGGAAATTGTTGCCATTGTAAACATGGGAGGACATTTTTTGAAAGCTACAAATTATATGTTGTCAACCAAGCATTGTTTATCAGTTTATTGAAATGTGATTTGACAGATTTATACATGGCTACCTCTAAACATGGAAAGACATTTTTTGATAACCACATTACAATTTGCATTTGGGATTTTGTATAATAGTAGGCAATATAAATTGATTTCAATCACTTTTATTATTGAAGCTCGATCTGTTATTTAGGATGCAGGATTATCTTGAATTGATTGACTGAGTTATTGTACCACATGTCAACTCCGTTACGATTTGCATTTGGGATTGTGTATATAGTAGGCTGAATAAAATTGATCTCAATCATTGGTATTATTGAAGCTCAATCGCTGTTATTTGTGATGCTGAAATTGTTTGAATTGCTTGACTATTATTATTGTCTCACATATGTCAACTCCGTTACGATTTGGAATTGTGTATAATTGTAAATAAACTGCATCTAAATAACTGTTGTTTACTGTGTAGGAATACTTCGAATTAATTTTTATTGTAGGTCTACCACCAGTCAACTCCGTTACCATGTGGAAATTGTTGTCATTGTAAACATGGGAGGACATTTTTTGAAAGCTACAAATTATATGTTGTCAACCAAGCATTGTTTATCAGTTTATTGAAATGTGATTTGACAGATTTATACATGGCTACCTCTAAAAGGTGCAATGAATGAATACCCGGTATTGTTTGGTGGCAAAATAGCAGTGTGACATTTTTCTCAATTGCTAGAGAGGTCGACCATTCTTCATTTCTATGCAAGCTGTCACGTCAGAGTGCCCATCAGTAGCAAAAGGAGAGGTCGTTCAAACAACACAAACATATCACCTATTTTAATAATAATGCCATCAAGACTTTTGTAATAAAACCAAATGCAGCTTTTTTTTATATTAATTATCGGATGACCACTTGTTACATAAGTAAATGAAAAAAATATATAAACAACACTAGCACTGTAATATGGTACAAAAGAAATAATTTCAATACATTTATTGACCAAATGCCAGGGCTCGACACTAACACTGGCCCGAGGCCAGTGAAAATCACTAAGGGCCAGTAAATCACCTGATATACTGGCCCTGGGGGCAACAAAAAAATTACACTCCCCTTGATACTGTGTACACTAAGGACTAGAACGAGAAGGCTAAGGGCCAGTAATTATCTAAAGTTACTGGCCCTTTGGGCTACTACATGAAATCAGTTAGTGTCGATCCCTGAAATGCACATCATTGTTTCGAGAAAGACCTTAAACCAAGTAAAAACATACATACAATTAGGCCTACCATTTAAAATGCATGACAAACTTAGATAGGCGATTTTATGTTGGCATCAGGAGAAGTAGGCCTATATATGAACAGATCTCTACATACTCTGCTGTAGATCGAGGGCCTTTATATATTTCCATTTAGGTTGAAACGGATAGTGGGCTGCAAATCAAATCTTTACGTTTGTTGGCTCACCAGTCGCCCCCAACTGTTGTATATCATGTACATGGCAGTGAATGAGACCGCACTATGGTGCATGGTGACACACCGGTGGATTTACAGATGACAACGATTCCTGCTGACAACAGCCCGCCAGTGAACCGACTGGAAAACTGTCAGCAGTCCTATGTAGGTGAAATTAGCAAACTTTCTATGGCCCTTTACTTCTATGGCCCTTTACTTAGTTAGGGTACTTCCCATGTATTTTGCATAGCTGTCCAACACAACCCATCTTTAAAATTAAAATGTCACAAATCATTTACTTTGAGCATAAATAATCGACCTGACTAAGTACAAGTTTCGAAAATTATACATGAAAATGTAAGTTTACAATCAAGATATATCCCAGATGACATGGTGGCGGTCCACTGGCTGGAGTTTGGCTGTTTGTCCGGCCAGCCACTAGCGACCCACTGACTACAGCTGCTGCCGCCAGTGGGCCATCAGTTGTCTACCAGTAACCGCCAAACAACCTATCTGGTGGCCCACTGGCTCCCCACCAGCAATATCGCAATGCATGAGATGGTGCTAAACTGAGGGCGACCTGTCGGCGGTCCACCGTTAGAGATGGCTGTAGTCATTGGATCGCTAGTGGCCTGTCTGTCTTCTGTAGGCATAGCTAGTGGACCGCTGATGGCCCGCTGACTTTCTGATATCTGGGATATATCTATATAAGTATTTATCAATGAGCGGCACTGTCTAGCAAGGAGGTTATTCTAGGGACAATGCCCAGGCGCCTGTGAGCAGTTCAGTGTCCAGTCATTTACTGCATGTATTCACGGCTACCAACAGTGACACAGCATCATCTTTCCACTATTTCCTTTTTCATTAGGCATAGGCCTACTAGCTAATGTAGACCCCTACTGCAATTTAAATAGAAGCAAATTAAAAAAACAAGACAATTTAAGCACAGACAATTGAAAAAAAAGACAAAATATTTTTGCTCAGATTTGCACTGATCAGAAAAAGTAAAATAAACAAATAATTCAAACCCATTGATTTTTGTACAATAGTCACATGCATTGTTTAGGACCCTACTGATTTCACGTCCTGGAATCGACACTTTAAGCATCCAGCCGTAATTCATAGAAAAATGCATGGTCCCTTTATTTTATCATATCAGGTGTTACACATAATTGATATTGAGGCTATGCACACCATCCGGCGGGAATCTACCCTGCATAACTAAGATAGTTTAGTAAATTTGATAAACAAGGTTATGTTCCACCTTGTACTTAAATGGTGGTCACCCTGACATCAAATTTTGAGCGATAATGGGTGAGTTTTCTGTTCACGAACTTTTAACTTAAAAAAACATCAAGATTAATAAAAAATATTATAGATGTAAAGTAAACTTACCGGAGACGTGTTTTGACCTGTTTCGGTTTTCATAAAAACAAAAAACAACGACACGTGACGGCATGACGTCATCAAGTGTCGAATCCAGGACGGTGTCGATAACCGGACGGGGTACGTTAGAGTAGGGGGTCTAAGTGTATCGGAGAGTTGACGTTTTTCTGACATTTCACAGCCCACAGCATAGTACTGTATTGACACATATTACCATGATTACTTTAGATTCCACTCCCAAACAAAGAATGATGTCATGACATAACATTCAATTTATTAGTAGAGCGAAGCTCTACTGTTCCAGTTGTCTGGGCTTAATTTATTTTAGTGTCGATTTATTCCACGACAATGACATTAAATTCGTTGAGCTGAGAACATATCTAACGTCATGTGACTGTTAAAAAGAACTTTCTTCATTGCAACAGGAGCTCCAATTTTGAGATTTCTATTTAGATGCTCAGATAAACACAGTTAAATATCTGTCTTTCTGTGATATCATGTCAGCCTTTAGAGATTACGCGTGGCCCAGTAAACAGCGAGCATACAGGTCAACCAAGTGAACTACATGTATATACAGTTCACTGGGTCAACAAGTCCTCCTCTGTCCCCTGCCTCTGTCCAGTTGATTAATTAGTTCAGTTCGGTGACGTCACGCGTGATCCCGCTGCGCACATTAGCTGTAGACCAACAAGCAGAGTGCTTGTATGCACGGCATGTGCATTAGGCCTCTACACAGTGACACCCCCAGCTAACACACAAGGCTACACAACCAAGGCATTCAACCAATGCTGTTTCAATGTTGGCAAGCGTCGCCGTAGTTGGCCCAGCATTGGAACAGTATTGGGTGAATGCCTCGTGTTTGCTGTTAGGACTGCATCATATTTCTACAGATCTGTAGAAATACGATGCAGTCTTCCCACCTGCCCAGAAAACACAAGGTAGTACACCATCATGTATCTGTATCCCGGGATCTGTATCTATGCAGATACAGTCATGTTATAATTATGTCTTTATAATATTCTGCTTCCATTCTCTGTCTACGTGAAAAGCGCGACAAGCAGTTCATGGAGGATATTTTTTTTGCTAGGGCCAAGCAAACACTTACACAAGACATTCAACCTATGCTGTTTAAATGTTAGGCCAGCTTCGCCGTCGTTGGCCCATCATTGAGAAACTTACAGCTCCAACAATTTTCATCGTGTTTGTTGGGTACATAGCCAGCGGCTCCGGTTATCCTGGAGGTGTCGGTGACGAAATTTGCTGCACTAGGGGAGGGGCTGTCCAATTAAATTCTGATCAATATAATTATAAATAGTAAAAATTGTATTTAGAGGTAGGCCTAATCGTTTGTATATTAAATACATGTAGGCCTACACATGTGTTTGCATTTTATATTGTTTGTTAATTGAATGTTAGTCTATATAATCTCATTCTGAAATATTATTTCACCTATTTATATATTTTGATCATATAATCTTCGGATAAGATTGTAATATAGTAGACCTCGATTAAAAAACGGAGAAATAAAAATTTGACTAGGCCTAAAATAATTATAGGAATATGCGGGCTTATCGGTACAATTGGCCTGCTATACATTATAATTAATCTACAAACACACAATATATAATACTAGTATTGTATGACAAAATTATAATAATTGCAAAAAAAATTTCCGATATACTTTCGACTTCGGACTTTCAAATTTTGGGCGTTAGACTCTGGACTTCAGTTTTAGACAACATACAACTGACAGACTTCAGACTTTAGTTTCAGACTCGGATTTTGGACATACTTTGGACTTCAAACTTTGGACATAATTCAGACAGTTTTCAGACATCAAACTTCAGATTTTGTCAGACTTCGTACTTCGGACTACCGATTGTGGACTTTAAACATCAGTTTTCAGACACCGTATTGTGGACTTTGGACATACTTCAGACGTCGGATTATATCCTTCATTGTCAGACATCGTACAGACGTCAAACTTCGGACTCAAAGACTCGGTCAATTTATTTGTCACACTACAAAAACAAACATACTATGTAACCAAATAAGCTCACAAAATACATTATAATATATGTTATGAGGATCAGGAGCACTGCTGATCAATGGTGATCGCAATCATGCAGACCACTTCAGATAGACTTCGGACAGTTTTCAGACTTTTGACAGACTTCAGACAAACTTCGGACAGACTTCAGACGTCAGACTCCTACTTCAGACTTTGGACCTCGGCCAGACTTCGAACATCAGGATTTGGTTTTTTGACTTCAGACTTTGAATTTCACACTTCAGATGTAAGACTTCGGAAGGATTTCGAACTTCTGACATTAGAATTCGAACTTCAAACTTTGAACTTTAGACTCAGAGTTCAGATTTTAGACTTTGGATATACTTCGGACAGACCTCATCCTTCGATTTTGAACTCCGGTCTTTGGACAATTTCAGACTTTGGACAATATAGGCTACTTCAGATTTCTTCGGACCTGAAGAGTTCAGACTTTAGACTTCAGACTTTAAAGTTCAGAGTTCAGAAACCCTCACTGGGTTTTAATACTTTAAACAGTTAAATAATAAATTAGACACCATTTTCTATGACTTTGATCTTTTGATTAAAATAAGCAGAACAGTTAAGCAGCTTTAATAATTATTGTGAGACAGCTCCATTTTAGCTGTCCGTAGAACAATAACCCTGAAGGTCGACGCAAGCTCTACTCCAGTGCCGTCAGGCTCTAGTTAGACTAACCAATTAAGACTATACTTACCAGGCCTAACGTTAGAGTCACAAAGTCACATTAAAAGTGATCAACCAGGGGCTCGTTTCACTAAGAAAACCTCATCTTAACTTTCAGCCATTTATCATTAAAAAGTTAAGATGGTCTTAACTTTCTAATAATAAATGACCTAAACTATACTCACGTCAAATTAAAGTTGATCAACCAGGATCGCATGATTTTCGGCGATTTCTCCGTCAATTTTGAACTGATTTCCTTGAAATTTTGTGAAGGCCATTTTCTATTAAAATCCTAACAGCGGTAAAAATTTCGCAAAATTATATTCAATATTTCAAAAGTTAGACCATTTGGCATGTAATAAAATTCTAGAATTAGTTTAATGGGGTTATAGAGGAACGTCGTAATTTTAATTTACCACATGTCAAATGGTCTAACTTTTGAAATACGCTATAAAATTTTACGAAATTTTCAGGGCTGTTAGGATTTGAGTAGAAAATGGCCTTTGCAAAATTTCAGGGAAATCGGTTTAGAATTGACGAAGAAATCGCCGAAAATCATGCGATCCTGGTTAATTTGACGGAGGGTATAGGTCAAAGTTAAGATTTTCTTAGTGAAACGAGCCCCAGGATCCTATGTTTTTCGCTGATTTCTCGGTCAATTGTCAACCAATTTTCATGAAATTTTGTAACAATCATATTTCAACAGAATCCTAATAGCCCTGAAAATTTTATATATCGTATTTCAAAAGTTAGACTATTTGACATACACATGTAATAAATTGAAATTACGACTTCCCTCTTATAAACCCATTGAACCAATTCTAGAACTTTATTACATGTCAAATGGTCTAACTTTTGAAATATTAAATATAATTTTGCGAAATTTTTACCGCTGTTAGCAGGGGTATAATTAAACGCTAGGGCTTTCCGATCCACAGGACTGGCAAGTCAAGGAAACTGCGTTCCTGAGTAAAAACTGTCATTCCTAGAAATGGCCTTTGTCTTAGAATGGCCTTAAATTTGCCAGTTCATCGGAATGGCTAATACCACATGTTGCAATTCCTGCACATTTTTCGGCAGTACCGACTGGAGGAATGGCCTTATTTCGAACCCTGGTTAGGATTTGAATAGAAAATGGCCTAAGTTGCAAAATTTCAAGAAATTTCAGAATTGACGGAAAAATTGCCGAAAATCGTTAATTTGATGGCAAGTATATATTTAATTTATACTGCTCATAACAAAATTATACCCTCGTGAAGTATGATTGTGATTGTGTACATATTACTAGCGTTAATACTAGGGCCAAAAAAAATATGTGTTTGTTTCCGATTTGTTGTCATTTTAACCAGTGGGTAGGTAGGAAATTTAATTTATTTTATTTTTTATTTTATTTTTTGTCACTTCAACCAATCAGTAGGTAAGAATTATTTTTTATTTTATTTGGCGCCAAATTCACTGCCATTCATGTCTTATCTGTACATTACGTAATGATTTTTTGTTTTTTGTATGTTTTTTGACCCCTCCTCTCCTTTTCGTAACGTTTCTTTAGTTACTTTGACCAAAAAAAAAAAAAAAATTTTTTTTTTTTTTGGGAATCCATTAAATAAATTTGGGTCGCACATGTTTTGATAGGGTCGGCCGGAAATCAGAAACAAACAATATTTTTTTTAGGCCTAGTCCTATAGTCTATACACTGATACAGCCTACAGGGGTGAATCGGACACTTGTAAGTTGTAGGGGTGTATCGGACAATGTCATTGCAAAATTGGTGTGTACAACCAAATATTTAGTGATCGTGATTCAAAGGGAGACGCACAAATGAGAATCATGGGTGGACTGTAGGCCTAACATTGACCGGCCTGTGCCTGTGGCACTGAACCCACAGGCCCAAAGGTCCAAGGGGTGTGACAGGTGCAGCGTTCGAAATAAGTGGGTTACGCTCCTCCGGGACAACCAAAGTCTGACACGGATAACCATATTTAGCTTGTAGGGTTCCAGGGTTTCCCCCAGAAAAATGAGAAAGCATCATGGTAACTGGTGGCTCGGGTTCAGCGCGGCGCGCATAGACTGTGGTCAGGAGGCATACCCCCCTCCGGGAATATTTGAATATGAAAACTTCTGTATATAATACTGGTCACTTGTAGTAACTTATAGAACTAATATGTATCCATTATTTGCACTGATACATCATTTTATATGACATTGTAAAATATTAAAGTAAAAAGTCCAGTTTGGGGAGAGCATTTAATGATTTTATTGAAGCATCATGGCATTTGGAAAAGCATCATGGGAATTACTGAAGCATCAGGGTAAAAGTTTTAAGCATCATGGTACCATGATGCTTTGATGCTTTGGGGGAAACCCTGGGTTCTCCGACGGACAACCTTTAAATTTGCCTACCATAATCCATATTATCCCTAATAAACGCGGAGACAAAGTTGGGGGCGCGATTCTTATGTGCACTAAAATGTTTATGTTCTGTATTTCACGGCCGTGGCGCCGTCATTAACACTGATTAAGCCAGGCGACATTGGTGAGCGCTCAATGCACGTGCAAGACCCCATCCACTCTCATGCCGCCACTCGTGAACGCTCATAGTAGGTGTCACTCACTGTTGTGTTAATACAGGCTGAAACCTTATGCGGCCAAGGCCCGCTATATAGACGACGCGTTTGATGACCCAGTTACAATCCCATTTTATCTTGGAATGTTCTTATTTGGGCACGGCGATATCTAAACATGGCATTTGTTTTCAGATACATTAGAATAATAGAAATGTGTCGGCAATATGCTGTATTCATGAATGCTTTAAAAAGACGAAGGCCTAACTGATTAAATTTACATCCAATTTCACACAGTGTGAAGGTCTCAGAATGTCTGCCCGTCTCGATGACGTCATCTACTCTTGCCGACCTTAGCCCCCCATTGATAAAAAAGGTGGTATATCATCTCTGCAGGGGCATCGTGTATACATGTGCGCTAACAATTGCTCAATGCTGTAACACCATTAATGGGCGAATGCCATGGTTGGATCGTCTGATTTTAAGCACGTTTCAAATCCTGTGTCTCGGCGCTACTATAGTAGAACAAGATACCTCACATATTTGGATGACCTGTGGACGCCAACTGCTGACGGCCAAAACATCAGGTAGCACGATAAACAGGGGCAGACGTTTTTCATGTTATCGGAGGCTTCCAATCTTACTTTAATAGTGCTTAAACGTCACATGGCGTCGCATTATACACCAGGATTATAACAGGGGCGCTTGTAAATCTGGATATTATTGGATATTATAAATTGTTTAAGACGTGTTAGTAGGGAAACTTTTTACATTATCGAATAAAGATCAAGTGTACGGCAACACCTATGTTGTCATAATTTTTTCGTGGACAACCTTCATTCATGGCGGACAACCAAAAAGTGACCAATGGTTGTCCGCAGGACAACCTGTCTTTCACACCTTATCGTGAACGCTGAGGTGCATGCATGTATTGATAGAGTGAGAAGGCCGGAACCGCCTCTCGAATTCTGATTCAAATTAGTGCAAATTACACATTTTAATAGAATTGAAATTCACCAACCAGTGGTCACAGAGACTCTATGCCCCCAATAACATAACCTTTCTAAACATGGATGCCCCCATTATCTTGTAACCATGCAAGAATGGGCTTATATCACCCAAATTTCCTCAGTTGACAGTGTTTACATTTCCAACACATGCTACACACTGCCGATCACCAGATGGCGACACAGACTCTCACAGTCATCCCTATGTGTTGGAAATTTAAACACACACCTTGCCAGATCACTGTACGTCCAACTGTACAGCTTGTGTGTAAAACCGTCAGAATCAGAGTGCATGAAAAGACCTTTTGAATGGTCAGACATTGTCAGAAATAATTAGAGGCCAGGTATGGTTAGCAGGATTCGCACTGGTCCTGGAAATCCTGGAAAATCCTTGAATTTAAAAAATAAAAATCCAGGCCTTGAAAGTCCTGGAATTTTGTTAAAAGTGCTTGAAAGTCCTTGAATTTTATATAGTGTGAAAAGAAATAATGAAGTTACCCTTTTTAAAATAGATCTACCTGCCCGATTTTATTATCATTTTTAAAAGATATAGAAAATGTAGTTTCAAGTTGTTTTTGGGAAATAAATGTGTGAGTTATTGTGTACACTTAAGTCCTTGAAAAATATGATTAGGTCCTGGAAACGTCCTGGAATTTTGTTTCTTCATGGGAGTATGAACCCTGGGTTGGTACAATATGAGCGGCAGGGTTAGGCATGATATTTTTTAACTTATTCATAACACAATGGTCTGACATTACAATGTTTACATGGGCTGAATAGAACTGAGAACAAGGGCAAAACATCTAAACGCCCCCGGGGCAAAACATCCCTAAGATGTAAGGGAAACGTCTTGGGTGTGCGTGACGTCTGTATGGTGCGAAAAATCCTGCAATAAATTACTCACCAGCTCAGTCTCAGTCAATCTTTCAGTTTAAAAAATTCTGTCTGTTTTTTTTAAAGGCCTAAAGCTAGGCCATCTTAAAAATATGTTGGTTTTCGATTTTTGAATACATGTGTAAAAATAGCAGTAAAAGATATTGTATGGCCTATTGTGTGGTAAAAGAAAACATTTCTGCCTGCACATGTTCAAATCAGCGCATGAACAAAGTTTTTATTGCCGTCGAATTGAAAGTTTTTATTGCGGTCAAATTTTCGATCTTGGTCCCTAGAAGCCTGGTTCACGTTGAGTAAATGGCCGCCCATGCCGGCGGAAACGAAAATTGTGTTCTCTGTTTTTTAATTTTTGTCAAAAAACAACGTGTCCTGTACATAATAGAATGATTCGTGCAAAAATGATTTATATCAATATAAAAATAAACAAAAACTAAAAAAAAACTTTTTCCTACCTACCGCATGGAATTTTTCACACCATGAAATCGGAAACAATGATATTTTTTAGGATGGCCCTATGTGACAAGCCACTCTTCCATTGACCAGACACCACTCAGGCAATGACACTGCCACTGTTGATTGAGTGACTTGTAAACTCACAGCAACAATTCACACCAGTCACTGACCTTGAGTCTTAAGTAGCCCTCATTGTCCTCACAGGTGCAGAGGTCCAAGGGGTTTGACAGTTGGATGCCTGTGTCTATAGATAAATAGTAAAGAAGGCAGGGCTCGACACTAACGGTTGCCTGATTGCTCGGGGCTACCGATTTCAAGTGGGGGCAAGTAAAAAATTACAGACAGTGGCCCCTGGGCAATAGCTTCAATTTGCAGCACTTTAAATTTCAGCAACTGCCACAACAGACAACGCATATCAGTGGCAATCAGTCGGGCAAGTGATAAATTGGGGGGGGCAAATACCCCCAAAAAAATTTCAATCAGTTAGTGTCTAGCCCTGGAAGGTTGACAACAGCTCCAAAATTACACATTTCAATACATCTAAGTTCTCAATTAAATCACAGTAACTCTATGCATCCAATAAATTAACATTTGAAAGATGGATGCCCACATTACCGGTACCTTAACCTTGTAATCATACAAAAGCATTATTCTACTAAGTACTACTAGTACTACAAGGAGGGTTTATATTTCATCACCAAACTGCAATTAAATGAATCAATTTATTTTTCCAGAAAGTCAACCCGTTGAAGAACTCAAATTTTATCAACTGTGAAAATGACCGCGGAGAAAATGGCAGAGGTAGAGCTTGAAAACTTACATATTCAAGATACAAAGCCTCGCTCTCTTTCCAAGGATCTTTCCGTCCTTAGAGTAAGTTTTGATACTCTTCAATAATTTATTTTTAGGTAGAATCGTAAAATTTTATAAGGCATCCCCAATTACTATTGGTATGCTTGTAAAGAAATAGTGTTTAGCATTTTTCTCTCTCAGCCGCGTACACCGCCGCCGCAGGCATATCCGCAAATCAATTCAGTTCTCACTAAAATGTCAACTGATAATTTTATTTATTTTTCACTGTTATGACTTACGTCTTTTCATTTATTTTTGGGGCACCAAGCCATAAGCGGCGATAGCCATTTGCCACTTTCAAGATGGCCACCCATAAAGCTTGTGGGCGCGATATCTTATGAACGGTTGGTTGGATCACATTCAAATTTAATATGAGTGGGTTTTTTTTAAATATTTCTGATGATTATTTCCTGCCCAGTTATGGCATCAGCACGCGCGTATATCCATCTGTCCGCATTTTTTGTTTCTGGAGCATGCCTCGGAAACCTGTGGGAGATTTTTTTCATATTGCACACACGCACATCATTTATTGGGTGTGGATGCACCTTTTGGGGGTTATGACCTTTGACATCTCTGAGCCAAAGGAGCTTAGAGACCAACAATCTCGTTTCAGAGCATATGTTCTTGGGGTTTTTTTCATCCCCCGCCCGACAAAGTTGAGGCGGGAGAGTTATCATATGCGTCGGAGCAGATCTTGGAAACCCATGAAGGTATTTCTTTCATTTTGCACACGCACATTTCTTAGCCCTGGGGTGTAGATGTGCCTTTTGGGGTTTATGAACTTTGACCTACTTAAGTTACCGACCATAATTAACTTTAATATGCCTGATATCTGGCAAAACGTGCCAGATAGCTAGTCATTACTATACAACTGAATGTGCATTTCAACTCAAGCTAATTTAAAATGGCCGACTATCGGCCACAGTTACCCTAAATATATTCATGATATCTCACAAACTATGTCAGATACATGTAGCTAGACCATTGCTATAAAACAAAATGTGTGGTCTCAGGTAGGCATATGCTCACAGGGCTCGAAATTAGACTAAATTTCCACAACTAGCTAAAAAATCGACTAGTCCTTCCCAAAAATATAACTTATCCTTCCTAATATTTGTCAAGCAGGGGCACTCTTCCAGTAGGACAAGCTTGTTGAAACTGAATCGTCCTTCCCAGATTGTCGGTCCGCTCGGTCGTATTGGACGGGGCCAATTTCAAGCCCTGGCTCGAAGGAAATTTCAACTCGATCAAATTCAAAATGGCAGATCACAGGCCATTATTGACTTTAATATGCCTGATATCTGGCAATATGCCTGATATCTGGCATTTCTATAAAACAGAATGTGCGGTTCCAGGGAGGAATATGTCCTGAAAAATGTCAACTTGACCTCAATAAAAAATAGCTGACTTGCGACCATAATTGACCCTAATATCTGTAATATAGGTGGTAACCTGTGCTCGATAGATCCCTAGACCATTCCTGTAAAACAGAATGTGCAAGTTCAGGGAAGGATGCACCATGAAAAATTTCTATCACGCGGGCTGGGCGGGGTTTATGGTAGTCGCCCAGCCTCTTGTTCATATTGCACACTTGTAAACAGACATGACTCAGGGGTTTTAGATGTGCCTTTCGGGGGTTACGACCTCTTGAGTCTGACCCACTTTCTCAACCACATGTGACTCTGAACCAAATTTACTAAAATGGTTAGAGAATCTGTTGACCAAAGCTGACCCAAACAGCTCTTTTTCTTTGGTGGTTATGATCTTTAACTGCGATCTACATCTCTGAGCTAAAATGGCTACACAAGATCAACACACGAGAAATACATAATGTAGAATGTCATCTTTTCATTAAAAAAATTTATATAGCTTCTGATCCTTTAATGTGGCAGCAGTAGCCCTGGGCCATTTCTATGCTGTCCGGGGCATGGGACGATAGGATTTGTATCTAAAAGCCCCGCTGAATCAGTCATTATTTTGTCGTTATACATGAACACAAAATTAAAAGTTTTTGGTCACAGTTCAGTGATTTTCATTGGAAATGGCGACCATTTAGAAAAATTTGAAACCTTCTGAACTCGTTATCTCATAAGCCGCTAATCCGAATCGGCCATTTTTAATTTTTCCAGCCCTTTTGAAAGCATTATCTCGAGAATTGCTGGTCTGAATTATTCTTTATTTTGTATGCAGTCTTTCCCAATATGTCACTGGACAGTAGGTCACTGTAAACTTGAAGCTTTTACCGGAACAAAAAAAAATCATCAGACAGTGGGTAGTAAATGGCCTATTCTTACCTGATGAGACCATAACAAAGACCAAAAAACAAAACTTGACAAAAAATATCTGGATCCTGGACCTGCCTCTGTTTTACCCGACGTGTCCGGTTGGTCTGACGTTTTTGGGAAAGACTGTTGTATGTAGACAGTTTCCTGCCTGGCCACCATTTGCGACTTCAGTCCAACATTGAGTCACTGTCTCGAGTTGGCTAGGATTTAACAGACATTGACATAAGTGCTATTTATAGAATGTAAGCAAAAACCTCTCTCTGTTCAAAGTGAATGAAATTTAAATCAATTCTTAAATTAGATTTTTGTAGCTGATAACTGTTTAGTGAACAGTAATATGTTAACCATGAAATTATTAATAAGAAAGCTATTTTTTTCACAGGAAGATGACATTGAAACAGCTGTCGGATTCATGCACGTTGTTGTGCAGGGAGATCCTAAGCGTCCACCTATTCTCACCTACCATGATATAGGACTTAATAGTAAGTTTTCAACATGAAACATTGATTTGTTTGATGCGCCCAAATATTTACTATATACTAAGTACTGTACCGTACTGTAAAAGTTCTAATTGCAGCTGCGGCTTCTATTAGTTCTCATGTAAAATCGTAAATGATACTAGCATTTTTCAATACTCCACCAGCAGCTTCTATTAGAGACTGGTTTTGAATGGAAAAATACATTTTGGCTAAACACGCCTGTAAATGGCCGTTCTATCTAATGGTAATGTGAATAAAAATTATGTTAATTTGTATCACATTTTATTAACCCCGCCTTTCAAATTGTTCTTTAATAGGTGGGCTTTTGCAATTGAAGTTCAGTGTCGTCGGCATTTGCATTTACTTGCGACTAAGCAGTGTGCACGACAACTGCAAAAGTTTGTCATGTATCCTGCTCAGATTTGTTCTGATGAGTACTAATAACCAGTCCTTATCTCCGCAACAGATAAGCCCTGTACAGACCTGTGCACCTTCCATATTTTGTACGGATTTACAGCCCAAATACGGCAGTACGGATTTACTAGATGGTGTGCGGATTTGTGGTCTTATAATTAAAATATGTTTTTCAAGCTTCAATAGTTTTGTCAGTAGATCTACATAATTCTCCTCATAGCCCCTCATTATTATGATCTCATGTAGTAAATTGCCACCACCCATCATCTGCCATATTACGTCACACATCTCAGCTGGGATAAAAAAAAGTTAATTTTTATATCCGACATTATGCAAAATTCCTACTGCCCAAATTAAAAAAATCTACAGTTGTCATAGCAGCTAGCATGATGCACTGGTTTAATGTCAGGTCAACGTTGAGACACCCAACAATGGCAAACAACATTTTCATTTTAAAAAAACATCTTTTTTTCTAAATTCTCAATCACTTTTTTGCTTACTTTTTCTATGAAAACACATGTATACATGTGTACCAGTCTGACAGGCTCATCGTTACTAATGTACTTGTGCCGTAAAATGTGGAGAATAACGCCCCCTGTTGTATAACGCGCAGGGGCCATATTCTCATACAAATTATGATATTTCGTAAGCTTCTGATAGGTCAAGATGGCCATCTCGACCGATCAGAAGCCTACAATATATCATAATTTGTACGAGAATATGGGTCCAGAGGGGTAAATACTTAGACCAGTGATTTCTCACCTGAGGTTATGGCTTTCGTACTATGTGGATGATTTTTTACTTATGGACAGTTTTAAGCACATTACTAGCAGTAAGAATACTTTGTTAAACATATTTAAAAAGTTGAGATGGTTTATAAACTTTGATGAGTCATCGCTGGAACCCTCTGCCTGTAAACTATATACAATACATGTATCACTATCAGCTTTAAATTGAATTGAACACAGCTGGCAAGTACCCTTACATACATTCCTTCTGCTCGTTGTTGGAAACTAGATAAAAATATTAGACGAGTGTTAAAAAACATAGCTGTGTCTACTAAAGTATTGGCTAAGAGTTGTAGGACAATGTGTGGCTATGTTGAGAGTAAGAGTAGTGTTAGATTTTAGTGCTCGTGAGGATCTCAATTGGTTGCTTTCCTCCTTGTATGGTTGGAATGGCAATTCCCTCAAAGTTAAAAATCAGATTCAGATAGTGACTGACGCTAGGATTATGGTGCAACATGACTGGGCAAGCAGGCCTCGGGATTTTGGACTCCATTTATAGCCAACATGCACCGAAATGCACGCGAAATGAGGGCTATTTTGATGGCCATTCACGCATTTGGACCACTTGTGAAAAACAAAGCTCTACACATTGTGATGGACACAATGTTATCAACCTTTATAATGCTGCGGGAGAGGAGACATCTCCAGTTTTTGTTTACAAATAGATGGTGACTGACCCTACTATTTTTTTTACTGTCAGACCACTAGTAGGCTACTACATTGTATTAGATAGACACATTCACTAGTCGACAGATATTTTACTAGTTCAGACTAGTGTTCAAACTACCCTTGATTTCAAACCCTGATGTTACAGTTTGAAATAAAATTATTGCGTACATTTTTTTTTCAGGTCGTACATGTTGGCAAGGCTTGTTCAACTTCCCTGACATTCAGCCTATTTTGAAACACTTTTGTGTTTATCATGTGAATGCTCCAGGCCAACAGGAAGGGGCATTGGCTTTACCACACGGGTATGCATCATGTTTCTTCTTGGATAGTACTTAGACATCAGCATTATAATTTTTCAAGAATAATTATGTTATTTACTGTATAGTATTTGAGCATCAGTTAATTGCACGTTTAAATTTAATTGAAGTGTTTCATAGTTTATGCACGGTTGTTTGTTAACCCTTTTCGTGCCAATCACGACTATTGTCTATTTAATCCTTTTTATTAGTGAGATGTTTTTCGGGTGTGAAATTAAATGTTTATGAACAAGAATGGTGAATGCTGGGTCTGAAATTTAACAAATAGAAGTATGTTTCACCCATATAAAGTTGTGGGTCGTCGCATCAAAACACAACTTGCCATGGGTGAAAATTTCGATTACATTATTTGGCACTCGAAGGGTTAAATAAATGAAATTCCAAGTGTTACTTATAACTTGTTTAGGTGCTGCATTGTTCTGTAGTACTTATAGTCATTAGGGATTCCACAGAATGTTTCAATATTTTTTGTATGCAAATACCCAGTAACTATTTAGAATCTTTCACATGCACCATAATGGAAAGAAAGCAAATTTTATTTTAAATTACTGGTCATTACCATCTTATTCTCAGAACTTAGCATGCTAGAAGTAATTTTTTTTCAAATTTCATCCTAGTTATTCTTATCGGGACATCCTTGGAATGTCACTTGCAAAGCTTGTAACAAAAAAATAGTTGAAAAGAAAATTTAAACACCAATTGGTTGACCACCTATTTCGATAAGTTGAAAATAAATTTGAATGACTTAACTGTAAAAATGGATGTTTTATTAATAAAAGTGTACAGCTATTGGCTTAATTCTGATGGACCAGCAGCACTGAAAATCAGTTTTCACTGATAATTTTTTGCAACAAATGTGCAATTTACAGTGCATATCAATTTTGAATTGTGTGACATAGTTATTTAAAGTGATTCTTGCTATAAATTATACAGCTTTTTTTTTTTAAACCATTATTTCATATGATAAGAATGTTTCATTTCAATCCAATTATTTAAAATTAACCCTTATCCTGCTGATCACGAGTATTATTGTTTTTCACCTGTTTAATCACTGTTATTGGGAACAAAATGTGTGTTTAAGCAACAGGATTTGCAAATGTAATGAGTAATTTTCACCAATTTACCGCGACCCACAACTTTGAGTGGGTGAAAATTTAAATGGATGAGCTAAGCAGGATAAGGGTCAATAGATTACAGTGAATACAGATTTAGTTATAAAAATATACATTTAAGTAAAAAATATGCATGATTTTTTAGATTGTAGAAGATATCAATAGCTGACGGTCTAGGTGTATAATTTTCTATCCTTTTTTACTTGCAGATGCATGTATTGGTAAAATACTTGTTGTATAGTCATTATATTTGACATTTTTCAGCAAAGAATGCACATCATAAAGCGTGCATCAGTGAATATTTACGCTACAAAGAGGTGGCATAAATATTTATTTCAAAAGCATCAGATCATAATCTTACTTGCATCCTTCAAAAAAAGTAGAAGATTGTGGTGTCAAATTTACAATTGTCTTTATCTCACACACAATGCTTGGATGTGTACTAAGTATCTTAATTTTTGTGGATAATGTCAAATCTTTTAGGCACATTTCTATTTTTTTTTCAGAATTAAAAGCATATGGCATGAATCATGATTATCAAGACAATATATGTTACATGTAGTTAATATAGAATTGGACCACATTGTCTAATCCACACATATTCACAATATTTTTTTTCAGTCTACACTTTTCACCAGCCATGTTTTGCATAAAAGCTCGCATTCCAGTATACATTGATTATGTAACATATCGTTGCCATTTTAAACAGATTTTTAATTGATTGCTCTTTTCTAGTAATAGTGCCTCACATATTTTATATTGATGGCTCATTTTTACCAACAGTGGCCTCCTATATTTCAATTGTGTATTTACCAAATTATCTATGCAAAAGTACTAGATAGCTTTTGAAATCTACTAGGGACAACTAATCGATGGGTCTTGTCATGCCAAACTACATTTATTTATTCATTATGTGCTTACTTTGCTTTTTTTAACAGATATTATTACACATTTACAAGTGTTTAGTGATTAATTCTCCTATGCCATTGCGAATGAATAGCCAGCTTCCATCAGACTTATAATTTATAGAAATTTGTGTAATATTTTGAGTTGTGCATTAATATAACTTTTGCTTTCTTTGATCTTGACAGCTTGTATGATACAAGGTAAATTGTCGTCCAGTGCACACAGCTTTGTCATTCGTGTTCTTTAACCCTCAGCCACCAGAATTTTGCATTATGGGATTTTATATTTTAACACTTTGTATTGTATTTGATATATGCATATATATAATGTTCATGGTTTGAGGAATGCACTTTCTTTTCTCACCTTCACAGCCCTATCTCAAACCTCGCTCCTGGATACATCAAATGTGCCAATATTTTGTAAATTCTGGTGGTTTCAGGAGTTAAAACTTAGGATTTAATTGGCCTGTCACATGTTAGTTTTTGCCCATGACACTTATTAAAACTTAATAAAATTTACTGTCCCTATTCAATAGTACTGCATTCTGGCTTTGACACAGTGTTGCCTTTTTTGATTCAATAGATCTGCATGATTTCACAGTGGGCTTTCACATGGTTTCCTTTCACTCTCTTCCCACTTTGAAAAACATCACTTTGTGTGTCCCTTTTAATACTCAGGTGTGTGATAACAGAACTTGACAAGAAAGTGATATTAACTTTACTGACTGTAGATGTAAAAATCCTCTTTAAATTAAAAAAAATTCTGGTGGAACTACGATCATATTTCATTTGGAGAATTTTTCTAGTTAAACTAAAATAGCTAAATTAAGAATAAAATTTATTTTTTAAAGCAAATGAAAAATACATATTTGAAAAAACACAAGATAGACCACTAAGCCTAGTGGCCTGTTCCTACCAATTTTTCTTCTGGGGGGAGGGTGGGGGGGGTGACACATGAACATCAGTACTGGTACTTGGAATCCAAAATCTACCAAATCTTGCACTGAAGTTTGTAATTTAAAAAGTTTTTTTATTATCAGTGACTAGCTATAAGCTTGATAATTATTATGTGAATTACTTAATTGTCTTGAAATTTATTTTTGGTGACTTTTATACACGCATGAGAATCCAGTCTACTGAGAACATTTGAGGACTACCAGATTTGGTAGCCCTCCTGTTTAATACCTTGGAAAGTTAATTTTGAACTGTTATAGTGCAGTCTATTTAGCTATCAGACAATCTCCTTGTGCTTGATTGCTTTAAAATTATTTACTATTGTTGGTCCCAAGGTAGTTTACATCAATGCCATTTATAATCGAAATCACAAATGTTTGCTATCTACATTTAGTGCCTTATTATTAAACCATTGGAATAAACGTTACCATATAATAGCAGTTTATATCATTCTTTTTGAGTATGACTGAATTTTTGTCTGTTTTTTTAATGTGGGCAGAGAACAATATTATACCTCATCACATCACTTATGTTGTTGATACGGATGTGAAACAAACTCATCTGCGGTCAAGCTTTATGACAACAAGCGATCACTTTATTTGCATTTTACTCGCATGCGCGAAGGCTAGTCAGCTCTGACGTCACGAGGAGATGAAAAATGCTTTCCTCCATGCCATCAAAAATACATTAATAAAACTTCTTTTTTCTCCTTTATTATGTATTTTCTAATAACATGTCGATTGAAGAATCATATCCTTTCATATAAAAAATTCTTGTGAGGTTATTTAGTAGCATTTTTTTTAAATAGTTACATCAACGCTATATAGATACATGTAGATGTCAGGAAGTCTATCCAGACTAAAAAGAAAAATAAGCAATGATGTAAACTTGATTATAAGGTGTGCTTTTTTAATCAAAATGTCACAATCATGGGTGTAAAACACAAAATATAATGCTTTGAGTAAGTTATAAATCAGTACATGTAAATGAGGAAGAAAAGCAACTGAGCCGGTGACTTACACAACTGTTTTGTGCTTCTATTTACCTCTTCTGATTTTCTTGAGCAATGCACTTTTTTTCAGTTTTGTAAGCCTTCAGCAAGCTATAAATTTTTTTCTGTTCCAAGTACATTGTAATTTGTATCAACTTTTTTGATGTACCTGTACCAATATGGGCTAACCGTTTTATCTGAAATTAATATTTTTTGGAAAGTTTTTGTGAATCCTTTGTGAAACAGGAACCTATGGTTTGGCAAATATGCTGGAATATGTGAAATTTATTATTTTATGTAATTTATCCATCAAATTTTGACGTATCTATGTGTCAATGTATATAATTATGTCAATTGTGAATAGAAAATATTTTTGTGTTTGTCTTGAAATAAGTATATGTTTATGTCTTTATTGGCTAGCAGGTACTTTAAGTTTATAAAACTAATAGTTATTGCAATGTCATTTACTAAACTTCACCACCTGTTCTTCATTTCAAACTTTTATGACAAATGGTGATCTGACTTTGATATGTAACAGACTTGTTCATTTTCTCATGTGACATATGATATCACACATAATAAAACAAACAAGTTTGTTCTTTTTTATTGCTTCACCTTTTTATATGGGAATAATGGCATTTCATTTTCATATTGTGCAGCACTATATGATAAAAATATTTAGCATCATCAAAACATTAATGTTTATTCTAAGAATTGAACTACAGGTAAATATTTTGATGGGTTACTTCTACATTGAAAATACATTTTCACTGTGTACATGTAACTTCTCTGATATTTATGCCCAGTAGGGTTCTGCATTTAATTGCTCATTAGATACCTGCTGCCATCATCGCCACTCTGGTTTTTGGACTCTTGATTCAACAACCAGATCAGTTATTTATCTGATTTCACAGCAGTGGTTACCTTAAGCTTACTGAATTATACAGATGGGGTTTCTTTTTTAGCCCACCTTTCAAATTAAAGAAAAGGTGGGCTATTCCAATTGAAGTTTGGTGTCGGCGTTAATATTCCTTGCAAAAAATTCCATTTATCCTGCTCAAATTTGTTCTGCATGTTGATAATTACCAGTTCTCAGACAAGGTCAATAATACATGAAAAAAATCAAAATGTTTTTTAGTCACTTTTACCTGCATAGCCGCAAATTGAACCATGGCTCTGATTTTTTTATCTAATCACTATTCTTAATTTTGTAGTCTCTCGATTACCCACGCCAAATGAAAGTGTTTTGGTCACAGTTCAGTGATTTTCACAGAAATGTCGGCCATTTTCTATTTTTTCATTTGATTAAGAATGGCCGCCACTCGGAAATAAATGGCTTTTTCTTGTAGCGGCTTTTTTCTTTGATAATTTTTTGTGCTCACCGTACAATATCTACAATATATTTCTCAGTGTAATGTTGCCTCAAGTAAAACAATGTATGGAGAAGATTTATTTATTTTTGCTACATAGTGAAAACACACCTCGTTATCTTATTCTAGCATCACATCTTAATTGTTTTCCATCTCATGTGATTTGTATTCTTTTTGGACTTGCTCATCTAGCGGGATTAAAAGTGCTGAGTCAGTAAAACTGCTGGACCACATCCATATAGTACAGAGTGAGAAGTCCACAAAGCCAGCAGTGGTGGCTTCTGCTCGAAAGCGGGCTAGGTAAAGTGGATCTGTGTTGTCAGACTGGTAGAAATTTTTTATGATGATATTGCTTCTGTGGAACTTTATTTTAATTTTGTCATCATCACTCCACCCCCTATGTTCTGAGACTAATTGTTTTAGTGCTATTTATTGTTGTTATTTTTATTATTATTCTCAGCTTTAAAACTTGCCAACATATATATGATCTTCCCGATACTTTCTCAGACCTTCTCTGGCTGATTACCTTGTTCAAGTTTAAAAAAATTGATTTACATATAGGGCCTATCCAAGATAGCGGCCAAACTGCTTTCTTATGATTTGATGTAAATGCTCTACATCATATTTCCCATGTCAATATAACTTCCAGATCAACGTTTTATTCACCAAGGATATATAGGTTTAGCTGGACATGATATGTTGCATTATTTGCATGTAGAATGTGTAAATTTGCTGTAATCCTGTGCTAGTCACATTTGTTTCACTTTCGTACTCTACCGCCTGAATCAGCCCATGGCTTATTCTCCTGAATCGCCACAACCTACTGCACATGGCATTGTTTACATATATGTGATACAATTAAGTAGATTTTTATCTTTTGCCATTTTCCATTTTCATTGATGTAACATATTTTTGAGAAGACCATAATATAACTGTAAAAAATAACAATATCATTCATTTATTCTCAGCATCACAATTGGTTCACTAACCCCAGTAAGCTTACCTCTATAAATAGATAAAGGCAACAGAAACTATGTATCATGGGTGTATTGTAACTATTTTGAACATGTAAAAAACGCCAGGCCTACATCTTTTCACACCATTTTTTGGGGCAAATAAATTTGTTGTTTGTTTGTCTGTGCTGTTTAGCTTAGAAATATATTGTGACACAATACACTGCCTCAGATTGCTCTGATTGTTAGCTCTCGCCGTCACCGTAGGCGAGACGGAGGGGGCTATGGATTCCGCCTTCGTCCCGGTTTTTGTCTCCTCTTTTGCCTATAACTTTGTAAGAAAGTAAAATAGGATGTAAGTTACCTGTAGGTGGCTACTGGACAGGTTAAAATATTTTTAATCTGAATTCAATTCGCAAGGTCGCAGAGGAGAAATGATGTTACGGCGTTGGGCCGTCCGTGAACATTTCTTTGCCAGAGCATATCTCAGAAAGTACTTGTATGATTGTCTTCAAATTTTACACACAACACCTCTTTATGAACTTTGATCTACTTTTGGTTCAGAACTATGACCTATTTAGACATTTTGACGCACACTTCGTTTCCGGAGCAGATCTCAAAAACTACTGGGCAGATTACAGCCATATTGCACATACATGTTCTTTGAGGTCCCCAGTTGTGCCTTTTCAGGTTTTTGGACCTTGACCTTGAAGTTGACCCAGCACTTTGACCTAATTTATAACATCGGTAAATCCGACAGAAATATTGTTTGGAATATCATGAAAACCGTTCAAAATTGCTACACCATTAGGGCATTAGGCTACTATAAAACAAATTGTAAGGTTTCAGGAGAGGATGCATCTTGAAAAATTTTAACTTGATCAAATTCAAAATGGCCGCCTATCGGCCATTATTCGCCTCGACAGGCCTGATATTGCGGAATATCATGAAAACCGCTCAAGATAGCTGGCCTTGTAAGTTTTCAGGAGAGATGCATTTTGAAAAATTTCAACTTGAACAAAATGGCCGCCTATCGGCCATTATTCACCTCGACAGGCCTGATATTGGGTAAACCGTGCTAGATAGCTAAACCATTACTATAAAACAAAATGTAAGATTTTAGGAGAGGATGCATCTTGAAAAAAATTGCCTTGATCAAATTCAAAATGGTAGCTAATCGGCCATTATTCACTTTCACATGGCCGATATTTGGTAAACCATGCTAGATGGCTAGACCATTACTATAAAACGAAATGTGAGATTTCAGGTGAGGATGCATCTTGAACAATTTTGACTGAATCAAATTCAAAATGGCCGCCTTCTCGGCCATAATTCATTTTCGAATGGCCGATATTTGATAAACTTTGCTAGATGGCTGGACCATTACTATAAAACAAAATGTGAATTTTCAGGGGAGGATGCACCATGAAAATTTTTAACTCTATTGAATTTAAAATTTACGTCGATAGGCCTGATATTAGGTAAACCGTGCTAGATAGCTGGACCATTACTATAAAACAAAATGTGAGTTTTCGGGGGAGGAAATTTTTTTTAACTCTTATCAAATTCAAAATGGCAGACAATCGGCATAATTTAACTAGATAGGCCTGATATCAGGTAAACCGTGCTAGATAGCTAGACCATCACTATAAAACAAAATGTGAGATTTCAGGAGAGGATGCATTAGGAAAAATTTCGACTTGATCAAATTAAATATGGCCGTCTATCGGCCATTATTAAATTTCACATGGCCGATATTTGGTAAACCGTGCCAGATGGCTAGACCATTACTATAAAAAAATGTGAGTTTTTGGGGGAGCATTGCACCCTAGAAATTGTTAACTTTTATCAAATTCAAAATGGCAAACAATCTACATTATTTACCTCGATAGGCCTGATATCAATATTTTGCAAACTGTGTTACATGTCTGGACCATTACTATAAAACAAAATGTGAGGTTTCGGGGAGGATGCACCCTGAAATTTTTCAACCATATTAAATTCAAAATGACCGGTAATCAGCCATTATTTACTTCGGACGGGCTGATATCGGGTAAACCGTGCCAGATAGGTAGACCATTACTGCGATACTGATTAGGACCATTAATTTCAATGGAGGTTTGCAATCTCTGACAGACTGTCTAGTTCTTATCTTACTCTTAGACGGAACCTCTTAGACCTAGGTGTCTTGCTTCTTGATTTTTGACCTAGCCTAGGACTACATTAATAACCCTACACAAAATTGCTTAAATAAAATTCTAATTCAGATTGGGAGCTCCTGGACTTATGTATTCTTGTTTTACCTTGCATGCACCTCCTGATAGCAAGTTTAAGGGATGGAAAGAGCTTTGGAAGGAGCTTTGGAATCAGTTTTATTATACCTCTCTCCATAAATTTAGAAGCGGGCAATATTTGCTAAATATCCAGGCAGATACTGAAAAATTGAATATATATACCGGTACATGTAGTTGATCGAATAAGCATGGTCACACAATCAATTTTAGATGTTAAGCGCGCCATTTCTGCCGTGCTAAGGCACAAGAGTTGTCAAATTGACTTTTCACTACTAAACTACTCCTTCTATAAACATCTTTCCACCCTGAAAATTGTATATTGATATCTCACATAAATGATGTATCTATCAAATCGGTGTTGAATATCCAGGCAAAATGCCCTAACTCAGGCTATACGCCATAGGTGATGTAGATACTACTGTGTGCCTGGAAATGATTTGCAATTAGGATATATCTAGATGTATTTTTTGGGACAAAGGATTGAGAATATGTATATGGTATAGATATTTCACATCAGATTTATTATTTGCCTGGATTATCAGTATCCTAGCCAAAACCAGTGAAATACTGTAACTGCACCGATTTTATAGCTTAAAAGTATAAATAACAGTTTGATTGAAAAAAAATATACTGTTATATTATAGACAACAGTGATATTAAGCTATTGTTCAAAATGGTGTTTGCTACTTGATCAACAATTCTATGTGTGAAATTATAAGTAATTTCACTTCTCTAATTAGTAATGAAATCTATGTAAGTTGTATATTGCATATTTTTTAATGACATCTCTTGTGCAAAACCCTTTACTGCAACAGTGTTTCCCTGGTCAATCAAATAAAACAATAATTATATCACAATTAAAATAATTCCATATATATACATGTTTACATTTCAGATTGTAATGTTATGCCATGTACTAGTCTGAATATTTACAGCATGCTTATTTGAAGAAAATTGTTTTTGATGCATTTTTTCTTTTACCAATATGTTACCACATGACATGTCTTCTTGCATTATAAACTTTACTACATTTGCACTGTTTTCATTTCCCCACACTTCTGAGAAAGAAAGAATTGATGTTATTCAATATGTCCTCTGGAAACTAACAGCTTTTTTTTTGACACATTATGGGAAGTAATAACAGAAATATGTATTGTGCGTTATGATTTAATTTTTGTTTGTTATTGTGCTGCTATTGTAGTATTGGATTTACTGGTGACCCATCAGTTGTAACGGGGTAAGTTATATTGCATGTTGTCTCAGGTGGTAGTTTCTCAAAAACCAATGCCGGGTATATGCCACTGTCTTAGATTAGGCGCTGCGCTATGCTTTAGAGATAGAGGTGGATGTCATTTAAGTAGAATCAAAACATTAGTTCTATTTCTCAATGCATCTTATTTCACACAATCTTCGCCCTATGGTTTCTTTCTCAATGCACTAAACACTTTTTCATCTCTTGTAAATACTCATAACCTTTTCAGCTCTAAATTCAGTGTTTTTACATTCATGTGCAGCCAGATATCGTCACACAATTGTGTGAGAAAAATATCTCCAATATGAAAATATGAGACTTTTCAGTGCACATTTGTCAAACAATTATCTATTATAATCTAATTCTTTATTCAATTCAGGAGTAGTATGTACAAATAGAAACTATTCGCAAATTTATGATCTTGGCACACTGTTTTATCTAGAATTACACAACTGCACATCTTTTTTTCCAATTTTTGCATAACTGGCCGTTCATTTTCTTACTTTATACCGTGGTGTTATGTGGACAATTTTTGCCCATCCTTTTGACTTTATACCCGTCCAAAAGACGGGTGTGCGGGTTGCTGGCTAACACAGTGCCTTGGAATTGAATATGTATTCAGTTTATATTGGAATACTGTATATCACTACAGATAGTATGACTAGAGGAAGCATTTACTTATATGTAAAAGTAAATTTATCACATGAATGGTCAACTAAGTTATAACAGATTAAATTCACAATTTTTCTGCCAACAGACATGTTAATAATATAATACAGATTTTCAAAAGCTTAGAATCACATCTCTCATTGAAACATCATTACAGTCTATTTAAAGTAGAACGCACTCTATCACACAAGGAATAGAGCTAATTTGGCAACAGGAAACAATCTAACAGAACAATCAGGGTTTTTTACCAAAAATAACTTCACACAAGTATAAGCTGTGCATTTGTATTATTTCTGAATATTTAAATCCAATGAATTTGCAATTACTCAATTGAAATGTTGATTACTCTGCGTACCATACTCACTTTATATCAATAACCACAGCACATTGTCTAGACATGGATGCTTTTCCCATATGTTGTGACATTAAAAATTCTTTATCTGAATATGTGTATGTGTGCAATGTTTTATTAAAGTTAATAGCATTTTCCTTTCAGCACAATAAAAATGCTAAATAAATCAATTCCATTAAAATTTATGAGTTACTCAATTACTGGTATGTTTAATGATGAGAAGTACTACTCCAATACTCAATTGACAAAATTTAATTAAAAAAAAATAACATTTGCCTTTCTTTAATTCTCATCATGTTTGACTCACCAGTGAAGAAAGCCCTAGAATACAAGACTTTATATAATTGTTTTCTTTGTTGGATTTTTTTTAATGCATGAAAGTTTAGCGTTTACTTGCACAAAACTAGATTGTATCAAAAGTTATCATTATTTGATGAATGTATATACAGAGAGACTTCGAAGATTTGTACTGCAAATCTCAAATTCAAGAACTGTTACAACTTTGATGTGAATGCAACAGTGTTTAATGTGTTCTTGCTTCCATACTTTATGTCGACTCCATTATCAGATTTTAGGGATGAAAATGAATCCATAACTGCTACATGTACATGTACATTGTTCATCTCATGATTGTACTTGAGAGCAAAACAGGAAAGTTGGGAGCAATAAACACCAATATTTATTGTGCAATACATTGGGGACTGTGCGCTAAGTTTTAAAACAGCGGCCTAGTGGCAGATCCAGAAACTGACTTGTTTAGACATCGCTCTACAATAGTAAAATTATATTCACTTCAACTTTTGTCTAATACCTCGGCCCACACTGGAAGTCTGCCAAACCTGACTTTCCGTCCCATTTCTTGGGAATAGATGTTGACTAAATGTCGAGGGCTCTCTGTATGTACATGGCGATTATCATATCAATTGCTAGCGAATCTCACACAGCTGGTGTTTCTGTTTCCTTAGATGTGACATTTGTATTGTTTATTGCGATGGATAGGAAGGGAGAGAAGATTTGCGAGAAAGTTTGCATAAAATAGAAAGCCATGAACAACAGAATATAGGGGGTGGGGGTGGGAGGGATAATCAAGAATCTTACTGAGTGTTCTCTGTACGTTGCTAAAACTAGCATCCTTTCTATATCTGTTTTCTTTATCATACAGGACCTTAAGAAAATCTAGAAGTGTACGTTTTAGGAGAAAAGGGAGGAAAGAAATGTATGAAATTTCATGTACTGGTCCTGCTGATGTAGTATTTACATGTATAGCTGTGATTGTATAATATTGGATACAGAGTAAATGGTCACCTTGGGATTAAGCGGTCCCCAACACTGTCTCGGTGCTGGAACAACGTCGGAGACGCTCGTCCCAGCACCGAGACAACATTGGGCCAGTAAGTTGCGGTTACAACCCTTTAATCATGAAGGTGATGACGTCTGATTGGAACTCTTGCACGCTTCTGTGGAACTATGCTGTGTATCTCTGCGAGAATCTCCGTTATCATTGTATTCATGGTGCATTTATACTTGGTCTCCGCTCCAGTTGTACATACGTGTATGTCTAAAGCTGTGTAAAAGGTGAATGTGGGAATGAACCAGCTACCTACGTATTGGCCAAGATTCTTCTTCATTCTCACCATTCTTAGCTTTCTTTGGCTTCTGTCCTCTCCCAAGCTATAATCACAACCTGTAATGATTATTTCCTGGTTTGTGCTAGCTGTTAGTGATATGGATGTGTGTCCTCTTGTGAATGTGGATGTGTGCCCTGGAATAATAAAACCACTACTTATTACTAATCAGAAATATAAATATTGTAGTTTTAATTGATAATAAATCCTAAAAGTATAACATTTTTTTCATAGCAATAAATAAATCTCTTGTCTATGATTTTCTACAATGTATACGTTATAAAGAATACTAGGCCTAATCTGTTGTTTTTATGTAATTTTTTGCTGCAAAAATACATGCCTGAGGGATTGACAGTTACATTTCTGAATGTGGCGTTTTGGTATTTAGTATGGTTAGAAAGGAGCGAGAAATTGTTTTCAAATGCACAGCAGTGTCTTTGTCCATGTAATTATGTGCAGGTGGTGATTCTGGAGAAAAGAAGACTCGTCCAGAGATGTGAAAGGGTCTATCTGCGACTTTGTAAAGTGGCAGATACACCCTTTCATATCCAAGGGAACGAAGAGCTGTACCTAAATGCTTAAAACATCCACAACTATTATGTAGGACAGTATGTGGTGTGTGTCTATGTTGATCACCATTATCATTGTTTACACCTTACACTCACACTTCTGCAATCTCTAGATAATCTTAGCTGGTACAGGGTGAGAATATAGCAAATTAATATGTCTGCTGCGGGTTTAAATGATGAGGAGCCCCAGTTACAGCACCCCTTCTGTATGATGAAGCACTTGTAGAAATATGGTAATGTAATATTATGGAAGAATAAACTGTCTTAGACACACAATCTGCCCTCACATGAATTATTACTTAGGCAATGACAAGATTTCAGTTACAGTAATTTTTCATATGCACTTATGTATTTGTTTGATGGTTTACCTACAGCTATACTTATCCAAGCATGGACAGCCTGGCAGAAATGTTACTTCCAGTCATGCAGTTTTACAAGTGAGTGCACGGTGCATGTCCTTGGAATTTATGATTCACACTTTCATTTATGTATTTACCTCAACTTGCTGGTATTTTTGATAAGCTCCAGTTGTCAACAACATAAAGTGTAATTTGTATATAGACACATATTATGTTTGATTTTAGTTTGAAGACGATACTGGGCATGGGTGTAGGTGCGGGTGCCAATATTCTATCAAGATTTGCAGTGAGTTTTACAATATATATTATGTAATTTATTTCCCCGTATTTGTCTGGTCAAAAATTTAGATCTGTGTTTTTCCATTTTCCATTCATTTAAAGCTGGAATTGCTAATTGCTTTAAATGACAAGCTTTATATTTGTGAAAAAAAAATACATGCAAATTGATTGATTTTCACTTTCATTTATTTTCTATGGAATATTGTCAGGGATAAATAAATAGTTAATCAAGGTGAAGACTTAATCACTGCTTTTGTATTGTATATTCAAGCTTGCACATCCAGACAAAGTGGAAGCACTGATGCTCCTGAACTGCTCAGCAAGCAAAGCAGGCTGGACAGAGTGGGGATATCAAAAGGTCAGTCTAATTATTAGGCACTCCTGAAAAGATCATGTTGTCCATAATATTTCCACAGAACAATTTTTCACATAAAGACCCTCTCATTAGCCTGATCATATTTATACGTATTTCTCTTTAGGAGGCATTTATGTATTTTTCAGATAGAACATTGCTTCTTACTGTAAATGTTGTGTTCAGTTTCCGAACGATATCTCGCAAAGCGTTTTCTGGATTGTTTTCATACTGCACACACAAATCCCTCAGGGGGTGTAGATGTGCCTTTTGGGGGTTATGACCTTCAACCTAATTTTTGATCTTGAGGTGATTATCGACTTAAATTGATCGCGGATTATAAGTTCAGTTTCCTGACGATATCTTGCAAAGCGCTTCTTGGATTGTTTTCATTCTGCACACACAAATCCCTCAGGGGGTGTAGATGTGCCTTTTCGAGGTTTTGACCTAATTTTTTACCTTTGATTTCGAGGCGATTATTGACTTCAATTGATTGTGGATAATAAGTTCAGTTTCCTGACGATATCTCGCAAAGCGTTTGCTGAATTGTTTTCATACTGCACACACAAATCCCTCAAGGGATGTAGATGTGCCTTTTGGGGGTTATGACCTTTGACCTAATTTTTAACCTTTGACTTTGAGGCCATTATTGACTTTAATTAATGGCGGAGTATGTCGTTAGCGTCAGCACTCTTGTTGAAGCCCTGGAGTAACTCAATGTTCATTTGCTTATAGTTGTTTACCATTCCACAAATAAAGTGTTGATTTTAGGTGAGATATCCGACCGAAATTGTTAATTTGGTCAATATGGTTGCCACGAATGGTCATACAATTTAATGCATGTGGTTACTTATGTTTGTGTGAGCGAGTAAACCAATTCTACATACATCTGTTTCTATAATACATGTATGCTTAAATATTTGACAAGTAGTGTACTATGTTCTAGGTTAACATGTGGCATTTGAGAGGAGGACATATATCATCATCCGTAGAAGAATATCTGCTGTGGCATTGGTTTGGCAAGGTTTGTTAGCGCATGGTGTGTCTTGCTTGATGTAAATGCCAGTTTTACTGATATTGCCTTTATTAAATCTCTCCTCACTCTTAACCCTTTACCTGCTAGAGACACATATATACATCACGGGCATTTATTCAATAAAACTAATTTTGAAGAAATTTATAGATCACATTGAAATAAGGATCTTTTGATCTCTAGTTTTATATAATAATATTTGGTGTTTTTGATAAAATTGGGTAATTTTTATTCACTGTGAGTTGGGAATTACTCTGGCAATTCTCAGCTTGCATAGAACAAATATTTGCTGAAGTTTGCAATAGGTAACAGATTAATAATTAATATCATGATACAAAAATCATATGTGTTAGCTATATACATCAAACTGTACATTGTTGATACCCTTCATATGTTTATATCAATTACGTGTGCTAATACTCGGTGATTGATACAGTATTCTACTTTCAGAAAACTATGGCTGACAATCATGACCTAGTGACATCATATAAAGACTACATGAAGCTTGTTAACCCTCATAATCTGGCTATGTTTATCGAATCATATGTCAAGTAAGTTGGCACACAATCCGAGTGGCACTAGATGTTAGTAATATTCCGTTTTGAGCCGTAATAGCATCTTTACCAGGGTGGGAGATCTGTCTGTTGCATACTGTGCTTCTATGTCATGGTATGTAATTATTGGTTTGAGCTATTTTCCCTTGTTGCTTTTATGCACCACATGGCTTATAAAACGTTAAACATTATTGATACTATGTCGACACTTTTGATTTTCACCATTTTTCAGATGAATTTGGTTTATTTTTCAGATGTATGCGCCTGGGAAATTGTTCTCATATATTTTTTTAGCACCAAGCCATAAAAGTGCATTTCTTAATAGGGCCGCTCAAAGAATATTGTGAATGCAATATATTCTGTGACTGAACAGTTTGTTGAATCGCATCCAACTAAGTGAATTTGATTCATTTTTACAAAATAAATAAATTAGTTTGCAGTAGCTGTCCTAAAGAAATTGATATTGGTGGTAGGTGGTGTTTTTTTTGGATGTTGAGACAGGGCAATATGTAACGGGGATGCTTTTTGAAAAAAAAAATAAAAGGCTTTCATTTGGGTAATTTATTCTTGGGTAATTTATAAAAACAAGACATTTTTATCCACCTTGCAGTGGGAATTGCTATAGCAATCCATGTCTCAGATGAATGAATATGAAGTTATATAGCTGGATGCTAAGAGGGTTAGTGATTGAAAATGGCCTAGAAATTATCATGTGATTTTCGATATTGCAAATACATGTATCTTAAATGACCTTGAAACTAAAAGACCTAGACAACAAAACACTTTATTATTTGTTTTGGATTTCCCAGAATTTTTATATAGTCCAATCACCTACCTGTCCACAAAGCAAACCTTAAGCTTGCTATAGTCTGATGTGGACTTCAAAAAGTCAGAAGCCAGAGACAAACCTCTGTGGATTTACTTTCCAAAGTCTATGTACTAAAAATTTGGGAAAATGCAAATGTGCTTTGTCCGAACATAAGTTTTGCAATGGAGAACCTAGAACTCTTTATTTTACACTAATATTCAATGTATTCTGTCCAATAGAAAGGTACGTTGCGCAAAGGTTAAGAGCATGGAGTTTTGCCAATTGATGCCGCTGCCTGCCATGTGGTTTCGAACCCCCCTGGTGCAGGATTTTCAGAGAAATATCTTGTTTCTCCGATCTCAATGTTGGGACATTGTTTCTATGGTGTGTCCTTGGGCAAGGCAATTTATCCTCACATGCTTAACTTGACTCAGATGTAACTGAGTGCCTGGTAGATGGTAATGTGTACCATAAGTTCAATGCACGGAAATGGCTGCAGGACTGTATGCTCTCCGTGGAGTTGAAATGGGACTCCAGTGGGTGAAATGTAAAGAAGGCGGAGTCTTCAGACTTAATATCAGACTATAAACCTGCACCTTTACCTTTAATATTCTGTCCAGAACAACATTATCCCGCCAATCATAACAAAATGTTTTGATGCTGTTTAAATTGTTAAAAATAGTTGTAACGACATCGGTACATTTATGCGGATATTCAAACAATTCATTTTAGTTCTGTATTAGTTTAACAGTTACTATTCACCTCGTTTGGCATCATGAAGGTTGAAAGTGGTGATCTTAGTCTTTTGTAATGTAAGAAAATGTTGCATGGATAGTTAAATTTATTTAGCTGTCCATCAACTCTCAAGAAGAAACCTCATTTCGAATGAAGAATCCACTAAGGAACTACATTGAACAAAATTGTTAAGAAATAAAAACCGAGAGAAAACGTTATGGGTGTTGTGTATGCAATTGTTTATTACTTTTTAATCTGACATTGAATTTGTTGCTGACATAGAATTTCTATTTAAATCATGAACAATTATTAACTTTAGGAGGGGTGATCTTGGAATCGTAAGAGAGATTGATCCAGTGAAGAAGAAGTCTGTAAGAGCAATGCAGTAAGTTTTTTATGTAGTTTAGATCTATGCGTAACTTGGGTATAGATGTATACCATACTGTTTTACAATTATATTTAAATGTGTATAGCATCATCATATAGCTTGATGTATTATTATTATACATACATGTATATCCCATGATTTGATGTATTGGACAAAAATAAATCAGCAAAAGTGTCCTTTTTCATGATATTTTGTGAGCAGCCATCTATTTCGCTTTAGGTACACACGAAATCGATCTCAATTCATCCATGTGTTTGTATGTTAGTACAACAGCTATTCATAGAATACTTGTATAAAAATAGAACACTTTTAGCCTAGCTAAATATGCAAAAACTCCTTATTTCTGGTCTTCATATGTGTTTGTTGACGACTCTTTGGAAAGCAGGACACTATGTTAGAAAGTTTCTCATGCATGACAGATCTACAGAAGGTGTTGGTCTCCATGGTTTATACAAAAATATTTTGACGTTGTGAGTCTTAACCCTTATCCTGCTGATTACAACTATTGTCGTTCTTTAACCTGTTTTATTAGTCGATCAACCACTGATATTGGGAACGAAATGTGTGTTTGATCCCAAATTAAACAAATATGCATAATTTTCACATACTTGAAGTATTGCGAGACACAACTTCAAGTGGTTGAAAATTTACATATAATAATTTTGTTCCAGTTGCCCTGTGATGTTGGTGGCTGGTGACTTCTCTCCTCACCTTGATGACACTGTCGATATGAATGGCCGCATGGACCCAGAAACCTGTACTTGGATGAAGGTTACTCTCTTTTTCATTAACAAATCAAGATATGAATAACTACGTCCCAGCAAACACAAAACATTGTGTCAATGTTACTTTAATGCTGGGACAGTGTCAACTCAAAAATGGTTGCCAAACATTAAAACTACATTGGATTGATGTATTCTGTTTACTATGTTTGTCCAATGGAAAATACTTAGCATCAATACTTTCTTACTTCACATAAGGTATGGTTCTAAAGTTTTAGATTTCTCAAGTTAGTATATCCTTATTCACAATATTTATTTTTATTTTAGATTTTTGAGGAATTTTTAATCGCATTCTGGTCAATCATTGTGCCCAATGAGGAGACACAATCCCAGCAGACACAAGATGTTGAATCAATGTTGTTTTAACATTAGTCCAACGTTGTGGATGGTGGACCAACATAAGCCAACATTGTTTCAACGTCTTGTGTCTGAGATTTCATGCTCATATATGATATCTTTGTTTCAGTTTGAATGTGGTGGCATGATACATGAAGAAGCTCCCAATAAGCTATGTGAAGCTTTCCGCTTATTCCTACAGGGCATGGGTTACGGTACAGTATTTTAGATTTTCTACACACTTTAATTCTTAAATTTGCATAAAAATGATGTGATACAATTATTTCACAAAATCTGTGCATTGATTGAGAAATAACTTTTCAAATGTAGCATATTTTGAAGTTTTATTATAGACGTATGTACACATTGGAAAAGCGGGTTTGTTTAAAATCTTCCGGCATGCCCATGAATTTTAATATTGCATTCTTGTTATTCTTGCAGTTCCTTCCCTAAGCAAGACCAGCTTGGCAAGCAGCAGCCACGCATTTCCTGCTGAATCTCGTGGAAGCGTGTCGCAACCTGCCAATGTGCAAACAGCTGTCTGCTAAATCTCTGCTGATGATCTCGCCATTTGTATGTCGACAGCCACCAACTACGCCAATACAGTCATAACGGTTGTGTCACCACAACAAAAGCTGCTGATGGATTCCCCTTGACTTAAAAGGCTATTGTCAGATACCACCCTTAAATCCTAATGGGCCATTACCCAGTAAACAAATATTTGTATAACATTTATACAATGTTGGTCCAACGTCGAAGACGTTTGGCCGACATTGTATAAATGTTATACAAATGTTTTGTGTTGACTGGGAATATGTTGTTGCCTACGTGAAACACTGGAATACTGACTGTTCAGCATACACAGTAGGTTATTAGCACCTACATTAATAGGTCATCATATTACAAGTTGTGTACACATATCTAGTAGAGGAATCAATGTTACATTAAAAATGGTCTCGCATGTTTGACTGACAATACTCCAATATCAGCACTGCTAGTACTTTATTACCAGGTGTTCATATTTGTTGCTGTTTTTATCCTTAAGCCCCAGTAATTCCTGTTGCTTGTCATTGGCCAATCTGACTTGGTGGCCGATTGCACTAAATTCAATGAAATAATTTTGGTATTACAATCTTGTAGACACACCTATTGTATGTATAAAGTATTCTGTCTGGTGCACAATATTTGCATAGCCAATATTATCTTCTTCATGAAGTCTGGTTGTGGAAATACTTGATTTCTATGGACAATGGGAGAAAAGTATTACGACTACTATTTGGTTTCAAAAAAACAACTTCACAGGTTTAAATAGGTTTGAATAAGAACCTATTCCGTGATGTCAAAAAATTGCTATAAATACTAATTCTTCAAGACCATTGTTTACCAAGTGAACATTCACGGCTTGCTGGGTTATAATGTTATTACCTTATTAATATTGGTTTTTTTACATACAAAATGTTAATGTATATGGAAACAACTACCGGTAATCCGGAGGAGTGAAATTTTCATCCATCAAACCTACATTCCCACCCAAATTTTGAGAAAGGTTTTGAAATGGCTGAAGTGATAATAACTGTGTTAAGGGAAAATATTTAGCAGCTCCCACTTAATTTTATCTTTTGTACATATTTGTACATTTATGTATAGATTGATTCATTGTTTTGTATCTCATATTTTCGCGATTTATTTATAGCATTTTTCACTTCAGTCATACTTTTTAGTCTTCAAAGTATTTATTTGTTAACAATTTTAACACCTTTTTATACATGCATATTTTTTTCTTTATCGTACTGAACTGGTCTACTGTAGGAAAAATGTTGTTCCTAGGACGTTTTTCCTTCCTAAACATTCATGTTATCGAATTGATTTTTTAAAGTCATACTTTATAACTTTGATTAGTTTTTTCAGTGAATTAGCGAAAAGATTTATCTACTTTACAATTTCGACTAAAGTAAGCAGCACAATAAAGTAAAAAAGAAATACTTGTATTGCTGCCAAATTGTATGTCTATTATTATACTACTGGTTACTAAAATACCAGCTTGATTGTTCTAGTGAGTGTACGATCTCAATACATTACTACACTCGATTCAATGGGTCAAAAACCTTTTGATGTCATCAAATATATTTGCCATCATATATCCTGAGGAGAAATATTACCTAAAACTACATGCCAAAATACATGTATAGTGCTTTCTGTTCTAGTGGCACATGTCCTGCAGTTTCTATGACATATGTTACTCATTGACAGCATAATTGAGGAATTTGCACTCGCTCATATCTATGTGGCATGTTACCAAATAGAAGGTAAAACTTCTGACATAGACTATAAGAAAACTACTGTATGTGATGCATTTTAATGATGAATTTTGATCCGTGTATTTCACAGCCTGGCTCAATTACTAGGTTTTCTAATTTAACCCCACAGAATGTCCCGTCTTTTAAGATAATATAAAGATTGAAGTTACGAGTTAACTGATAAATTATCAATTTCGGAGGCATCTCTGAACAGACCCTTAACTTTATCTGTGTATTTGTTAAAATGAAATTTCCAGTATCTACTGTTTCTATTGCACATCGTTCAGAAGCATTTCAAATGCTCACTTTAATTTATTGATGTGATCCTAGAAGTGCAAGCTCTAGTGTTATTAAGTACTGAGACACATGTCTGAAGAGCCGCAAAAAGGTGATTGTGAAAGGATTAACTTGTTGTTCCTGTTGTAGCATTACCAATATTATATTGCAAATTAATGAAAATTTGCAATTCAATTGTATCCTTTCGTCCAGTATATTTTGTTATGATAATTCGACAGATACTGTTAATTCATTTGAGGTGCTGCAATGTTTGTTTGAGCCGTCTTGAAGAGTTGAATTATTGCTCACGATGTCAATGCATTAAATGTTATATAATGAGCTTGTTTATTTTGATTTTCCTACGTTGTATAGAATTTGTGAAATTTACGGTTGTGCAATCTGTAAATATTTTGTACATTGCTACTATATTTTAATGGTAAATTCACCATTATCGTAATCCCATGTTCTATTCACCATAATATAATTATGTACTGGGACTGTATGCCATGTCAGCTCACTACGACGCTGGATATTGTTGTAGAAATGTGATGTGATTTTAGTTGTAAATTCTCACAAATCAAGTGTAAGCTGTATATTTTACTCCAGTTATAAGAATTGTCTAGTCCTTAGTATAATGATTTAATCACATAATCTTAGAAGGGATCAAGAAAATGAAAATTACCACTTATATTTGTACAAACTACTTTATATTCACATTCATACAATCTTATTTGAGATCGGCACTTGACGGCTTGACGCAGCAATTGACAATTGGTTGAAAAATCTACTCGAACCTTTTCCATGAACAATCTAGCAACTATGTGGCTTTTGGTGTCGCTGACCTCTAACTAGCCATGGTATTAATGTAGGCACTTAAAACTCGCTTGCCAAAAACACATTTCACAACTTGTCGAGAGCATGACCTGTGATATGACAATCATCATATCAAATAATGATGGACATGTTTAAGCATTATTCACAGCATAATTTGTGCGAACACTGCATTCCACTTGCATGGTGTAGTCCAGGATAAATTTACTTTTACATTCTCTAAAAATTGAATAACTCGGGGAGTGATTTTTCAGTTTAATTTAATATCTCGCAGATTTAGGCGGATTAGGCCATACTATGATCAATAGTTAGACTAGCAGATCCAAAAGTTTGCCTATCAACATAATCCTACATATTATCAGTATATATATATACGTATATCAGTATTATTGATAACGTAATTTGTTGTTAGTTATACAGTTTTTGACTATTATATCTAACAGATTTATCCATGTACATATTTTGTGAAAGAATCAAATCCTACGTTAATCTCAATTTCACCAACAATTGTATGGTCACAAACTTTTTTAGGTACAGCCTAGCAGACACGAGACATCGCCCCTTGGGTGTGTTTCGTGCTAAACCATCTTCTGCCCCCCCCCCCCCCCCTAACAGACAGGACGTTGAATCACTGATGATTTAACGTCGGTCCAGCGTCGTCGACGGTGGACCCACGTTAAACCAACATTGATTCAACTTCTTGTCTGCTGGACCAACATGAAGCAAACACTGGTTATTTCTAGTCAGCTGAAGTTGTACTACTATACCCAGCAAACACAAGACGTTCACCCAGTGTTGTTACAATGTCGGTGCAGTGTCGCAGACGGTGGGCCAACATTGTACTAACATCGGGTGAACGTCTCGTGGTTGCTGGGATAGCATGATACTTACTTATCGTCACCCATGGTAGAACAAAATTTAAATTTTTTAGTCATTTTTCATGGAATCGTAGAAGTATGATTTGTCTACATTATAAGTATTATACAGATGAAATACATTTTATTTGTTATTGTATTATAAATTATGAGCCGAGTTAACAGAACATCCCGATATTTAAATTCAGCTTCAAGTCCTAGTATATTGTATGCGATATGTTGTTGTGGTTGATGTTTCAATATTGTTGTATTGTAAATAAAGTTATGTTCCTAGACCATGATCTTCACCATTTTATTGTCCCCTGCCACCCCTTTCAGAGGAGTGCAAGTGACTTCAGTTAGCCTTCATCTGTGTGTCTTGTAAGCACATGAGGGCTGTGCCGTAATAATCAATCAATCAACCAATAAAACTTCTACACCTAAATCCTTAGCGAATCGAGATCTAAGGCACACAGATCGTTAGTGTGATCATGTGTCGTAATGCATGCCAAAGCAAGTTTGTCAGCAGGAAGCCGAGGAGCTATAATACTAGGGCAACACAATTTTGAATTTTTATATTCAACAGCATAGAAGACTGTTGACTGTGCCAGCTGTGTGGTGTGTAAATTTTAGAAATAAATCTGCGCCCCTCCCCCGCTAGGCATGGGGTGTTGCCCCCAAACTGTGTAAATGTCGGGCATGCATCCGCCGCTGTCAACAGATCAACCCCAGTAAGCACTGGCCCAACATTAAACCGACATTGTTCCAAAGTACCCTGTTTAATGAGATATGATATTGACCCAGAATTGACTTTATATATTTTATTTTTTCTATTAAGCCATTTACTATAATTCCTATGTTGAATAACAAATGAAATTTAACAGATCATTATTATATACCGACATCATCAGGCTCGGAGCCTAATAATTTTGTTGCCCTGTGTTTGTGTCAGGTTTTGCGGAAAGAGGGGTGCGGGAAACATTTCTGGGAAGCAGTCCTTTTGAACAAATCAAATATAATGTTTGAGGTTGCTAGGTGAAATACTTGAATGTTTAAAAAATGTTTATTCACGAAAGGGATAAGGTTGGAATAATGTTGACCCAGCGTCGCAGACGATGGCCCAGCATTACATCAGCATTGGGTCAATGCACCATGTTATCCGGGTAGTGGCCTTTCTGGCGACGGGGGTGGAAGGCGTCGCCCGCATAGCGCTGCCGCAAAGTATACAGCTAGGGAAAGTGAGCCAATGTTGGGTTGTTGTTGGGCCATTGTCAGACACGTTGGATCAATATTGAAGCAACATTCGTTAACCGCCCACTGGGTGCTGTTGACGCTGGTGTGACATCGAATCTGTTTCGTTTTGACGTCGCTGTGGTTGATAGTTTTTTACTTCCATCTTCTGGGGGGGGGGGGGCCCTAGGGTAGTGGTTAGCACCTCTGCCTTTCACGCTAGAGTTCGGGGTTCCGTTCCCGGTCTCGGCGGTTTGAAAGAAACAAAAATGTTTCTTCCCCATCCACTCCTAAAACTCGCTATTGTGGGGAGCCTCCGTGACCGAGAGGTAGCGTGCTCGGCCTCAGACCTCCAGGGTTTGAATTTCGAATCCTGTGTCTGGAGGGCAGTGTCATCCCACTCATATCGCCATCCTCAGGAGGTTCTATATGTGCACAAAAGTGGCCTAAAGCCTGATTCATTTCATTTCCATCTTATGGGTGTACCAGAATTGGTAAGGCCCCCTATAGTCCATGGGTAGACAATTGACCGGCATTGAACCAGCAAGGGGCTGCAACGCTGAACCGGAATTAGGTTGGTAGGCCTTTATCGTGTGTACGAGGGACATGCTAGGGACACGCGGCAGCATGGCAAGACGATTCACTGAAAAGTATTGAAAGTATTGATAATGAATGTTGGCCAGCACTGGCGATGGTGGTTCAGCATTGAATCGGCATTGGGTTAGTGTCATGCTGACTTGTCGTGCACTGCTGCTGGGGCTTCACATGTTTAACAGAACAGTTTTCTACTTTTAATTCACATAATATATGTATTGATAAATTTTATATTCACCACCACCATTATTTGGGGGGGGGGGGACACACTTCTGATAATTACTGATCGTTGAACGCTTTCATTGGAATACAAAAAACGCTTCAGGGGAGGCAAAAATGCTTGTTTTTATGATACCGTTCAACGCTAGCGCTGAGGGAAGGTTAACGTCACGCTGACATGGGTAGCCGGCTTTAAGAGGCTGGCCAGTATTGAATCAGCTCCGGGCAAATGTTGCATGATTTTTGGCTGATAATGATAAGGCACTATGAACAGATAACCCACAATAAAATCATATTACACATATTTATGTCAATAATTGCCCCATGCATGTCGGCCATATTGTATTTAATCGAGTTGAAATTTTTCAGTACATCCCCCTCCCAGAAACCGCATCTTTTGTTTAATAGTAGGCCTAATGATCAATCCATCTGGTACGATTTCCCAGTTATTAAACACAGTAAAGTCAAAAGTCGCCGCAGGTAGGCCTTTTTGAATCTGATAAAGTTGGGGTATATCCTCACCTGCAATCACACATTTTGTTCAATATAGTGATGGTCTATAGCTATCTGGCAAGGTTTTCCAGTTATTACGCATATTAAAGTCAAAAGTTGCCACGGATCGGCCATTTTGAATTTGATCAAGTTGACATTTTTCACGGTATATCCTCACCTGAAACCGCACATTTCGTTCAATAGTGATGGTATATCTATCTGGCAAGGTTTTCCTGCAGTTATTACGCATATTAAAGTCAAAAGTTGCCGCAGGTTGGCCATTTTGAATTTGATAAAGTTGATATTTTTCACGGTACATGTATATACCTACCTGAAACCACACATTTTGTCCCATGGTAGCCCAATATTTTTGCTATCTGGCACGGTTTTCTAGTTATTATGCATATTAAAGTCAAAAGTGGCGGCAGGTTGGTCATTTTGAATTTGATCAAGTTGAAATATTTCATGGTAGGCCTATATCCCTACCTGAAACTGCACATTATAGTAATGGTCTAGCTATCTAGCCATGTTTTCCTGAGATTATGCATATTAAAAAAATTATGGCCGTTAATCTACCATTTTGGCCGCCATGACGTAGTTTTTGTCTGAATCTTACACAATTTTGAGCTCATCCGAGCTATCATTGAAATGGATATAGGCCTATGGTATAAATTTTGGAGCAATACATAAAAAACTGTTGAGTAAATCGCGTTAACGAGAACATTTATTAATCGAAAAAAAGTGAAGGGCATAGGGGTAACAGAAAGGTCAAATGTGAAATAAGCAAACTTTAGTCATGATAAACGTGTATGAAAATTTAATGTGTATTCCAGTCATGCGAAACAAGTTATAGTGCTAGAAGTGGCGGACAGATGGAAGGAAGGACGCGCCAGGTGACGACCACGGGAAATTGGGATGTGTCTATGCGGTGACTATCACTGCCATGTCTATAGTTTTACTGAGGGAAGGAAACTTTCAAGTCCTCGTCATTTTAAAATGAGAAATGGACTATGTAGACTTTTGTTTTCTACCAAATAAATGCTACCATGGCATACCTAGTTATTGTAGCAAATTATTGATGAATTTTCAAACGGAAATCTCATAATTTACGTGCATTAATAATCATTTTACGAGCTCGATTCTGACAGAAACACTATTTCCAACAAAATGAGACATGTCGTGAATAATACACTGCAGTATTCAGCTTACTATTATATTGAGAAGTTACTGCCTTTTGGGTTTACACGATAGAATAGTAGCGCTGAATAGCCCCTATGTTGAGCGTGCGGGCGTGAACAATAGGCCTAGGATGTTGAGATTTCTGCTTCCACGATTTCAGTGAGTTACCGACCTTGTATAGAAAACCAATGAGCATATGCTGACCCTATCCCATCCAGCTGTGGTGACGACAATAGGCATCCGCCAAAATTTTGGCCAAGGTCGATAAACGATCATATAGGACCTATAGGACCAATTTAAATGCTCTTCGCATATTACTAGTCAGCTATAGGCACGGATTACTAATAGGCCCCTACCAATCGGCGGACTACTAATCCATCAGGGCAGATTATGAATTCACTGTGGCTGATTATATGTGTAATGTATTTTATCATCTCACAAATATATATTTCCTACATTCTCATTATGTCTGCGGCTTCACGCTGAAAAGATGATGCTGTTGTACCCTTCCAGCCCACATGATCCATACGTTATCTAAGAGACCACGCCCAGTAAACACAAAACATTTCTATAACATGTGTACAATGTTGGGCCAGCATCGAAGACATTGGGCCGGCGTTGTACAAATGTTATGGAAATGTTTTGTGTTTGCTGGGACATAACGAATTTTGGCGGGGGCCCTGGTGCAGTGGGTAAAGCTGCCTGGTTGGAAAGTCACAGATCGCGGTTTTGAAACCCACTCTGGCCTTCCAGTTTCAAAGAAACAAAATGTTTTCCCCCGCTCACTCGTAGAGATTCAATATTGTGGGGAACCTATGTGACCGAGAGGTAGCGTGCGCGACGTCAGACCGCCAGTGCTCGGGTTTCGAATCCTGTGTCTGGAGGGCAGTGTCATCTCACCATCCTCAGGAGTTTCTCTTGGCCCAGTTTAGCCTATATGTGCACAAAGGTGGCCTAAGACCCCATTCATTTCATTTTCATTACATGACGTATTTACTAGTTGTAAAGCTACTGAACATAAGTATTGACTTCTTGACTCACCATCAGCTTTCAGACAGTTCATCAGGCATTTAGTGGGTTAATTATTGTGATAGTGGAAGGCACCTGTGATAAAGGAAATGCATAATATTATGCATTTCTGGTAATACGTAGGGTACTATGATCGACACAAAAACAAAATACTGTGTAGTAATAGGTTTATTTATTAACATTGTAACAGTAGGCTTACAGCCAAAATACCACAGAATGCCAACATGCCTTCTAATCATTTGACATTAGACTGGTGATCTACAAGCCATTCAACACACATTCAAAGGATTATTGTCAATATAGGCCTATCATGATGCATAGCAAAAGCTGCGTTTTCCGCTGTTTGGCAAGGTAAACGGGCACAAGGAAAACATTGTTAACCACTCAAAGCAAACTCCTACTAATATCAGTCAGTATGTTCAGCGAGTAATAACATTAGTTACCAACATCGACACCGGATAAATAATACATTTGTATTGGAACACAGAAATCATCGGTTATTGGTGATTATCACTTCCGATGCGACTTGATGAAGTTGATGAGACCATTTGTAGATGGGTCATGAGAAGATACAGGGTCAGGTCCGCTCAGCTCTGGTTGAATTACTTTAGCCAACTGTTTTCCAAGCTCAACACTGAAACCCAGAAAATTATAACGTATAGATGAGCATTACTTTATATAATATTAACCATTGTCTGGTGGATTAGTGAAATCACTTTTTTAGAATGCTAAACATGTTTTCAGTCTCTAAAAGTCGTTACTACAAGCTGTAGATTGAGTGAATCAGTTTCCACCATCGGTCCACTTCTGAAATACTTTGGTAGGCTATAAACCAAAGGGTTTTCTTCAATTTGAAATCATTATAAATGTTTTAGTCAGCTCTTTCCACTTCATTTGAATACCAATGTTATGGGTCTAAGACCATTATAAATATTGTTATTCTTACAGTGCGGGGATCGACATTAGACGCCAGAATCTGACGTCTACAGATTCTGACGTCTAAAGTCCACTCCCGCGCTGTAAGGGTTGATAAACAAACTGTGCTGGATGTGCTGGACCACCATTCCCTACACTGGCATAAAAGTTTTTGTGCGCAAAATATTGGCCGTTCAAGTGAGTGGGCCCATATAAGACTATGGTATTATTCATCTATATTGATGGTGACTTACCCCCATTGGTCGTATGAATTAATGTCCCAAATGGATCCTTGAACGTGTATTTTATGTTCATACATCGCTGTAAAGAAAGACATTTATAAGTATTCCAAACATGAATATTTCAATTAGCAATTAAAAATATCCAGTGTTTTCGAATATTTTTTGTAAAATTAGAACAAATATGCAAATTAATATACCGATAAGTATGCCAAGCATGTGTGGTGTCAATTTCTGGAAGAGAATGGAGTTACTTGGACGATTGCCTTCAAACACCTGCAAAATACGAGCTAATGTTAAACAACACAACAATAATGATCAGATCGAATGCAAAGCCAGATCCACATTGTTCAGCCTCTTTAAATTCTATCGATTAGCATTGTTTAATGAGCTAGAACCTGATTGCTTGTGGTTCAACAAAATAGTAGTCCAATATTCTAGCACACATGGTGTTAAATATTTTTAGTCGTAACACATGTATGACTATATAAAGTGTATGGATAGCCTATACCTTGTGGGGCAGAATAAATTCTACTCTTTCCTTCGATTCTTCAGTTTTCTCCAGCTCAGCACGAGCCTCTTCTGCTGACTTTCCCTTCATCAAAGCTTCAGTTTGAGCCAAGAAATTAGACAACAAAATCTACAAATATCACACAGAAAGTTGAGGGTCAAGTTATGCATATTTCAACAATTACGCAAGCTAAGCAATTTCCATTAAAATGCATGAAATTGTACAGAGATGGGATAAAAGAGCAGTATTTATTTTGCACCTCATGATGCAGACCGTTCTGAATGTGAGCATTGTGTGTCTCTACTGGTGCTAAAAAGTCACAAGGGATCATTCTCGTACCTACAAAAAAAGTAAGCATATATTATACTGTCTAAAAAATGAAACAATTAATTTATCTTTCCAGAAACCTAAAGCCCCTCCATTCATTCATTCATTCATTCATTCATTCATTCATTCATTCATTCATTCATTCATTCATTCATTCATTCATTCATTCATTCATTCATTCATTCATTCATTCATTCATTCATACCAGAAATCTCTTTTCACAGATTTAACTCCACAGTGTGAATGTATCGAAGCAGTTTGTCTCAAAGTAATTATCAGCTTATGTTTTAACATAGAAGTGTGGAACATTTTATAGTATGTTATATCTCTACCGTGGAATATCAAGGTTTGTATTGTACCAGATACAGGGTTTGAAGATTTAGAGAAAATATTCTGTATACATGGATAGGGGTTCATATTGCCCAGTGGGGATTATTGGTCATGATCATGTATCTACCTACTCCCAGATTAGAGTTATGAATAAATGAGAATTTATTACACGTCCAGCAACCAACAGGTGTACCATCTTTTATTAGACTAGTAGCGTTTGTGTCACTTGGTTTTAGGTTGGGCCAGAGTCTAGGACGTCGGCTCAACATTGCATCAACTTTGGGTCAACGTCTCGTGTCTGCACACACATCTTTTTGCGTAACTCACGCCGACTTCTAGTCCCCTCATCTGCCACTGCGCGCTAGATGTCGTAATGGCAGGTGTGACAATTTGGATGGGAAAATTAATACAGATTTGAATCACAGGTCATGCATTGGAAGACAATTATTTCGCCATTAAACATGAAAAGGTTAACAGATTATTGCTACTAATCAATTCTCTTAACCAGACTAAAATTAATTTCAGAATAAATGGAATGATGCAGGTTATACAGTTATATGCCTATATGGTGAGTAACTTTTAAAAATCGTAATACGTCTCAAGTCTAGCTATCTAGGCCTATTATATTGTGAATGAACATTTTGGTATTCGGGTTATCAATCTGTATCGTCCCTTGGGAATGCGGCCACGGGACAATACAGACCCACGACCTATACACCCGTTTATGTCATTGACACAGCTTTTATTTTATTTTAACGTTTTTCTATTTTGCACATATTTTTTGATAACACATGGCATTACACTAAAGCCAGTTATCATGAATGCACTATTTCCGTGCACAGGGCTCAGCACATTATATAAAAACATGTATACATATATATTTTGTTACAGTTATGAGGTTGTACATAGCTATATAATTCGCTGTATTTCAGAGTTCAATAAATTATCAGGTGTATTTAAATATTACTTTATTTTAGTATAATGACAGACCAAATATTTTTAAATACCATAGGTGGTGTTGACCTGAACTCGCTTTCTAAGGTTTTCAACGTCGACGAGCCAGATAACTCTTGTGACGTTGATTAACCATTCACATTATTTTGATCACGATTCTGCAATTAAACTATTAAAGGAACATACAAATAATTTTATCATATTCACCACCAATATAGCTAGTATAAGGTCTAAATTTGACGAGTTAACAATATTTATTGATGAATTGAAACAAAACAACGTAAAATTTGGCGCTATTTGTTTACAAGAGACCTGGCTCGCCGACGATGAAAACTATTCACTTTACAATTTACCTGGATATACCTGTATTTTTCAAGGTAAACGTTGTAGTGAAAGAGGTGGTTTGGTGATCTATTTAAATAATATTTATAACTACACTCTAGTACCTATTTCTGATAATTTTGAAAAATGGGAGGCTCAATTCCTTGAAATATCAGGCTTTTCAGCCCACAAAAAAATTTTAATCGGTAATGTTTACAGATTACCTAGAGAAACAAATAATGACTATGATATTTTTATTAAAGAATTCATTTGCTTGTTAAATAGTTTTGAACATTCAAATTGTAATATTTTGGTGGCTGGAGATTTTAATATTAATCTTGTACTTCTGGTATTCTTACTGATAGATTCTCTGACCACCAGCCATATTTTGCCAGCATTAATTTACATCCCCTACACAAAAAAATAATAAAGTTGTAATTGTGCAAAAACAGACCCAAGAATCCATAAATAACTTTAAGCAAGAACTAAAAACATTTAATATACTTAGTAAATTAGACTTAAGTCCAGATGCTGATCCTAATAGCAATTTTAATATTTTCAATAACTGCATTGCAGAAATAAAAGACACACATTTTAAAAACAAAACAGTAAATTTCAATAAGTATAAACATAAAAAGTCCGCATGGATAACACAAGGAATCCTGAAGTCAATAAAATTTAGAAACAAACTCTATAAAGCTTTGCGTATGTCTGAACCGGAATCTAATGAACTTTCAAGTATCAAATCAAACCTCCGTAGTTATAATAAAATACTTAGAAGTCTAATTAAAGACGCCAAGCAATCTTATTATAGATCTTGTTTTCAGAATTTTAAACATAATATAAAAAAACTTGGTCAACTATAAGTAGCATAATAAATACAAAGAAGCATACTGATATCCCTGATTTTTTCACGTGGAACAATAAAACTTTTAAAGATAAGACAGAAATTGCAAATCAGTTTAATTTATTTTTTACAAATATTGGTCCCGAACTAGCAAGTAAAATTAAAATACATCCTGATAATTCATATAAAAAATATTTAGTTAGAAAAACATTACCTGATTTTAATTTTAATATTATCAGTGATATTGATATTAGCAAAGTAATTGATCATTTGGAAAATAAAACCAGCTGTGGTGTAGATGGTATTTCCAATTCTTTATTAAAATCTATCAAATCGGAAATTGTTCAACCAGTAACTGTTTCTGTTTTAATTAATCAAATGTTAACGACAGGAATTTTTCCAGATAAACTAAAAATTGCTAAAGTTGTTCCTTTATACAAAAAAGGTGACAATACACTCTTTTCGAATTATAGACCTATATCTATTTTACCATCTTTATCTGAAATATTTGAAAAAATTGTTTACTCGCAACTGTATGCCTATTTTGAATGTAACAAATTACTCTATAGCAGTCAATATGGCTTTAGACAAGGACATTCAACGGAATTTGCTGCTTTGGAATTGATAGATAAAATTACATTTTTGATGCAAGAAGGGAAGGTCCCTGTTGGAGTCTTTTTGGACATGTCAAAAGCCTTTGACACATTAAATCATATATTATTGATATATTACTGGATAAACTTTCATATCTAGGTATTTCAGGTATTTCTAAAGATCTTCTAGCATCTTATCTTTCTAATAGACAGCAATATGTACGTTTTGATAACCAAAATTCCGAAATAGAACAAATCACGACGGGGGTTCCACAGGGATCAATCCTAGGCCCCCTTCTTTTTCTAACATATATTAATGATTTTGTAAATACAAGTACACTTTTTAACTTTATCCTGTTTGCTGATGATACTACTATCATCAGTAAAATTGATGCAAAACATGTAAATTTAATCAATAAAGAATTAGATAAATTATTTTTGTGGCTTGAACTTAATAAACTGTCACTTAACATTTCAAAATCCGAATGTATGTTTTTCCATCCGAGTCAAAAGTCAATTATTTATCCAATAATAACTATAAATGGTGTTGAAATTGAAAAGGTTGATAATTTTAATTTTCTCGGTTTAATAATTAATAAGAATTTGAAATGGAATTCTCATGTCAACTATATTGCTAGTAGAATGTCTCGTTCTATAGGACTATTTATGATATTAAGACATACATTGCCAACTGATATTTTAGTTCTGTTATATAATTCTCTAATTTTACCTCACATGACCTATTGTTTATTGGCTTTTAAGGATCATTACGTTTAGTAAACTTTTCGCTCATTCGGAACCTCTATTAAAACAACTTTCATTGATAAAATTCGAAGATATGGTAAAAATGCAGCAAGTGAAATTTTATTATCGGTACCTGAATGGAAACTTACCTTGTTATTTTTTAACATTGATATTTAATAAAAATCCATATAATTACCACACCAGAAACCAGGATCTATATATCGACTTTCGTATAAAAAATGAATTTGTAAAAAAATGTATTGCACATCGTATTGTAACTATTATTAACAGTTGTCCTCATATTATAAAAGATAAATTAAATACACACAGTCTCTCTGGTTTAATGATCTATATGAAACGTTTTTTTATTGAAAATTATTCAAATAACTGTAATTTGGTTAATTGTTTTGTTTGCTCACATGTGTAGTTTTTTGTACTATGAACACACTATAGCTAATTAGCTACATTTGCTGTAATGTACTTTTCTTAAGTCAATTATTTCTATACATATATATATATATATATATTATTTTTTTAGGTGGCTTCTACGCTAGCGACCTAAAGTCTATGTAGAAGTCTCCTGGTTTTCTGCATTTTTTGTTTTTTTTGTTGTTTTGTTGTTTCTTTGTATGATGTAGAAAATCGAATAAATTTGTCTGAGTCTGAGTCTGGAGAATACAACTAGATAGGCGGGACGATACAACTTTAGCCATGGTATAAACTACGGAGCATACACATACATGTCGATTGTGTGCAGCATAATATAACAATAGCGGTCTTTGTCGGAAAATGTCCTAACCCTTTCCCGCTGAATCCTCTTATCTAAATTTTCACCCACTTGTAGTTGTGTCTCACCATCCGACTCACAATTTCAAGCAGGTGAAAATTACTCATATTTTCTTTAATTCGAGACCAAACATTTTCAAAACACAGTACATTTCATTCCCAATAACAGTGAATTAACATGCCAATAAAACGGATTTTTACGATGATTATTTATATCCGTGATTAGCGTTGAAAAGGGTAATTACATGGCTCGACTTGGGAAAGTTGAGGCATTGCTGGGTGCGTCATTTGATCTCTGATACGGAGCCGAAACACCAAATGACACTGGTGAGGCTCAAATTGTGGAAGTGGGTCCTCAAATTAATCAATCTAGCTTTTGAAGCACATACATAGATTTAATTAGCACGGCTCAAATGAGAGGACGTAAATATGACCATTTTACACCATACAAAATGAAATGAAATGAATCGGGCTTTAGGCCACCTTTGTGCACATATAGGCTAAACTGGGCCAGGAGAACCTCCTGAGGATGGTGAGATGATTGAGATGACACTGTCCTCCAGACACAGGATTCGAAATTCGAGCCCTGGCGGTCTGAGGCCGAGCACGCTACCTCTCGGTCACGGAGGCTCCCCACAATACTAACTTTCACACGTGGATGGGGAAGAAACATTTTTGTTTCTTTCAAACCGCCGAGACCGGGAACCGAACCCCGGACTCTGGCGTGAAAGGCAGCGGTGGTAACCACTACCCTAGGGCCCCCGCCCTTTACACCATACAAGCGACAGTGCCCTATAGGGTAGACCGGGGGAAAACGGCGCATGTAAGCAAATACTCCTATATTCTTAAAAATGTGCAAGCTATCTAGCTGAACTTATATTTCTTAGAAAAACTTCTGTCTGTCCTACATTTTTCAGTAAAATTATTTTTTTGGTCAACACCTTTTGGAACAAGTTATAGCAATGTAATATTATCAATATCCCCCGCCATCTTACCCCCCCAATTTGCCCCAATCAGCTGCTATAAATTAGGCCCTGACTTAACCAATTTTATTATAAACGCATTTGCAATTCAATTTGAATGTTCCAGCAAGTTTATTGTATTGAAAATATCGTTATTTTTTTATATTGCCATAATATTTGTGTTTTTATTATCTTATTCATATCGCAATAATATGCCTAGATCTCATATCTGTTGAAATTATAGCACAATGTACTTTTAAACGTAAATCGACTATTCAAGGTCAATATAGATTACGTGTGAGTACATATTGGAAATGCAATAAAAGACAAACAAAATCATTGAATTGGACTTATTTTCATTCAGGCCTTTGTATTGCAAAGCCATTATATAACACAGCAATAAGTAATAACCCAGCATACATAAGACCTTGAATCAATGTTTGGTTAACGTTGGTCCATCGTTTACTACGTTGAACCAACTTTGATTCAACGTCTTGTGTCTGCTGGGGGGTTGGGGTAACTAACAATAATTCTAATAATTCTAATAATAATTCTTATTAATTTATTGGTGCCAGATCCATTTGTTTTCCAATTAATATCACTGTATTCTGTATGGTGTATGTTGTGAATTTGTCACAGCTTTAGCAATAAGTCAAGAATTATTACTTGAAAAATATAATAATATATACTGAAAATTTGCTTCCGCAACATCACCCTCTCACGCACCTTTCAAAATTCAACATGGGATTAAAATGTTTTAATTTTCTTCCAAACAAATAGTGTCGTTATAACCTGTGTCGAAAAATCTTATCAAGTAGTTATGATGACTTCACCAGGTGGGGTTATAGCTGGGAGTCATCTTCCCCCGTGCGTCATCTTACCCCGGTGTACCCTATATCAATGATACTCAGTGATAATGTGCCAGATTTTTAGAAACCATATTCTTATTGTATTTAGTTCATGTTGAATCGTTTTACTATATATTAATAATTTGTATACTAAAATGTAGGCACTACCCAGAAAACATGAGAGGTTGGCCCAACGTTGTTTACTGTTGGGGCAGCGTCGAAGACGGTGGCCCAGCAGTAAAACAACGTTGGGCCAACGTCTCATGTTTGCTGGGTATCAAGCAAACACTAGGAATTGATCCAATGTGGTTACACCGTCTGCGATATTGGTCCATCATCAATCAAACCAATGTAGAATCATATAAAATGATTGCGCGTAATCACATTATTTCGCCATACGAAAAAAGGTTTCTGGACTTACCTTGATGTATCAGCTGATAAAAAGCATGCTGGCCATTGGTACCCGGTTCTCCCCAAGCAATGGGACCAGTATTGTAAGTAACTCGTGACCCATTGCGCGTCACGAACTTCCCGTTAGACTCCATATCTCCTTGTTGGAAGTATGCAGCGAAGCGATGCATGTACTGAAAAATAGGTGTCTGGCATCAGGAAGATGTATACGAGTCGTATATGATGAAGTAATGACTACATAAAATAAAGCCCCGCAAACACGAGGCGTTGAGCCAATGTTGGCGGTAATGTTGGGCCAGCGTGCCAGACGGTAGATCGTTATTAAACCAACATCGATTTGAATCAACGTCTCGTGATATTTAACTGTTGTTGTATAATTCTAAATCGCTGCTTACTAATACTTTGAAATCGACTGTCTCATATTTTTTTCTGAAATTACCTCACCAGAGTTCACACTTCATGTTAATAAAATAGACCTACACAGTGTTTATGCAATATGATGGTAAATTAGAGGTACAAAGCGATATATAACACGTTGAAAAAACACGAATATTTATACCAAAACAAGTACCCAAACTACTGCTAATCCCGACACCACCCTTCATCAATCTGTAGTTATATCAGAGATATTATAATAACGAGATATGCCACTGAGTGCTACTTCCGTTACCGCAATGGGTGGGAGCACTGACCTGTATATACACTGGATTGGACACGAGGCTGATTCACGCGGTACCAGAGCGAGGCCATATTACTGAGGACATGTGTTGACCTAAGTCTTACATAACATAGAGACTTCACCCACCGATTCCGTAGTCTCTCGTTAATAACTTCATTTGTGAAAATGTTAATAAAAAATCATGACATGCTTGCCAAATACTAATATTAATGGAAAATAATGCAAAAACAACAAAATTTGGGGGGCTCTGATATCTGAAGCGGTTACCAATTGAAAAGTTGGTGTATCCTGTCAGGTTCAATCTCATGTGGAACGACGTCATCATATCACGTGACCTGCGTGCAAACGTCATCAAACCACGTGACCTGCCGGTATTGATCAATAACAACACGTGCTATCACCTGTCGTCTGTACCGTCATACTCAGATTAAGGGCCTAAATAAAGATGATGATGTAGCCTAGCTAGGGCCTAATGTCAACAGTATAGTCTACTCTAGTCTAGGCCTATAATTAAATTGATAGGCCTATATCATGTAGACTGTAGTCTAGCCTAGGCCCACTAAATACTATCAGGTGCAGCGCTGCAGGCCCGCCACTCACTCAGTCATTGCATGACAGTGACCATGGTGACAGTGACGTACTCTGACACAGTGACAGTCTCTGTTCACGACTGTGAAAGTGTGAGTGACAGGGCTTGGCTGACATCCCAACATCAAAAGAGCACTGGGTCAATGTATCGTGTTCACTGGGATGCTGCCACCCCCCCCCCCCCCCCACCTTATAGCACTGCCACTGTAGGCCTAACGTTAGGCTACACAGTCAACCTTTAAATAGGCCCTATAAGTTATGTTCCTTTATTATTGGAAAATCCAGTTCTTACAACTACAAAGTAGTCTAGTTGACTAGGCCAACTGTGAAGTGCTAAATTTATTATTTTTGTCGCTTCTATGCGCTATAGTCTAATATTAAATGACTACTTTCGCCTTTTTTGTTGCGATATATAACTATATGATTGAAGCGACACAATCAGGCTAAGACCATAAAAAAACAGTAATTTTATTTCGGCTCCTTCACATGTCCATAATATATGTCAACATGTCCATAGACTAGAATTTTGTAAGATTTTAAAATTTAGTGTTGCGCATTTACTAGTTAAGTCAGAAATAAGGACATAATTTAATTTTGGACATGCATGTCCAAAATAAGAAATATGGGAATAACTCATAAATGCCATGGGGCTTTCGGCACACTTGCTACATTGCCACAGCAGCCAAAAATTTTAAAGACCCCCGTAATTCTAGTTTATAGAAACATCTTATGGCACCCAAAAAGAAGTCGAAATAAAAATACAGATTTATTTTTAATTTAAATTGTGTCGCTTTAGACTTACTAAAAATGAGAACGTTTAATTAAAATTGATAAAATCAATATGGCTGCCATAACCTCATTTTCGGTTGCACATGAAAATAAACAATGCCAATAGACTTGCAGACCCCGCAAATTTATATAGGCCTACCGGATTTCTAGGCACTATTGTGAATTAAAACAAAAAAAGACTACATAAGTCCAGGATGCAAGACAACTAGGTCTAAGAAGCTCAGTCTAAGAGTAAGATAAGAACTAGACAGTCTGTCAGAGATTGCAAACCTCCATTGAAATAATGATCCTAATCAGTATCCCAGTAATGGTCTACCTATCTGGCACGGTTTACCTGATATCAGGCCAATCGAAGTAACTAATAGCTGATTTACGGTCATTTTGAATTCGATATAAAGTAGTTAAAAAATTTAGGGGTGCATCCTTCCCCGAAACTTCAAATTTTGTTTTATAGTAATGGACTAGCATCTAACACAGTTTGCAAAATATTAGGCATGTGAAAGTAAATAATGGCCGATAGAGGGCCATTTTGAATTTGATCCAGTCAATTTTTTCAAGAAGCATCCTCTCCTGAAATCTCACATTTTGTTTTATAGTAATGGTCCAGCTATCTAACACGGTTTACCAAATATCAGCAATGTGACAGTAAATAGTGGCCGATAGGCAGCCATTTTGAATTCGATTAAGTCGAAAGTTTTTAAAAGGCATCCTCTCCCGAAACATCACATTTTGTTTCATAGTAATGGTCCAGCTATCTAGCACGGTTTACCTGATATCAGGCCTATCGAGGTAAATAATGCTGATTGTCGGCCATTTTGAATTCATAATTTAAACATTTCCAGGGTGCATCCTCCCCCAAAAACTCACATTTTGTTATATAGTAATGGTCTAGCCATCTAGCATGGTTTACCAAATAACGGCCATGTGAAAGTGAATAATGGCCGATTGGCGGCCATTTTGAACTTGATCGAGTTGAATTTTTTCAAAATGCATCCTCTCCTGAAACCTTTCAATTTGTTTTATAGTAATGGTGTAGATATCTTGAGCGGTTTCCATGATATTCCGCAATATCAGGCCTGTCGAGGTGAATAATGGCAGATAGGCGGCCATTTTCGATTTTATCAACTTGAAATTTTTCAAGATGCATCCCCTCCTGAAACCTCACAATTTGTTTTATAGTAAGGGTGTAGCTATCTTGAGCGGTTTTCATGATATTCCGCAAAATCTTTCAGTCGGATTTACCGATGTTATAAATTTGGTCAAAATGCTGTGTCAACTTCAAGGTCAAAAAACCTGAAAAGGCACAACTAGGGACCTTAGAGAACATATATGTGCAATATGACTGTCATCGGCCCAGTACTTTTCGAGATCTGCTCCGAAAACGAAGAGTGCGTCAAAACGTCTAAATAGGTCATAGTTCTGAACCAAAAGTAGGTCAAAGTTCATATACCCCAAAAAGCACAACTAGACCCCCTAGGGGTGTTGTGTGTAAAACTGGCGGCTATTTTGATTATTGATGAAAAGGAAAATCTAATCAGGTCATCTATCAGTGTCTATATACTCATGGGTGACTTCACATAAACAATTGAAGATATCTTATAATTATTTTTCAAGCTATCGCAGTAACAAGATTTTTTTTAATCTTTGACCTTGACTTTGCCTTTCACCTTGAGTAAAAAAATTGCCGGAGGGGTTGAATTTTTGTTTAAATTGTGAATTCAATCTGTTGGACAGTGTTGGCGTAGTAGCCAAAAGTGCCAGCGGCGACGTACAAAGGGGACAACAATACCCCATTTAGTCCCGATAGGTAACAAAACAGTATTTTTTCAGGAAGGAAATATATTTTTATTACAATAATAAATATGACATAAAAGACAAAAGTGACAAAATAACAGCAACTGCATCTTATTTATTTGTCATATTAGTAGGCCTACATATATTCCAGAGCAATGAAATAAAAGGCAAAAACACAATGAAATTGATTTATATTTACATAGTCTATCTATTTTCCTTACAACAGTCTGTAATGGACCAGTCAACAATAGTTGATGATTATATATACAAACACTACACCTAAAAATATTATTTCATGAATTATAAATGGGGGGGCTAACTGGAAACTAACAAGATATCCTGTTTTTTCTGTATATATAACGTACTGTAACGATGATCCCATTCAGTTTTAATGTTGTATCAATGTGGATTATACACACACATAAATAGGGCAATATCTGTAAGAATATAAATGCAGATATAAATGTATGTGAACAATTGATACAGTTTTTCTTTCCAAATGTATTACATTTTAGATTTTGTATCACATTCAGTACATAATATATAATGCCATAGGAGTTATTTATTTTAATTGTATTTATTACACAATACCAATAAAAACAATAACTATGTTAACCATATGACACATATGTTACATTGGTATGGATGGCTGTTGTTACCATGCATGGCTTGTGTTGCTGCTGTCAGCCCTGCCTAATAGGCCTACCAGCTCAGTAGATTAACCCTTGTGCTGCTGGGACTGTATATATATATATATATATATGTTTTCCTGTAGATTCAGACCAAATAAAATCTAACTAAATTGATAAAACAGTTTGTAATAGATGATTAATTGACATGGTTAATCACATAATTACTTTACAGATGATTATTTTTCAGAAATAGGCATATTTTTTTGTCATTTGAGGCTGGGATGTGCATTAGCAATTCCAGCTTCAAGTGAATGAAAAATGGGATCAAAAAAATTAGCAGGACAAGGGTTAAGAAAATAAATTTATATCATTTTTTATGACCCTGAATTTATTATTATAATTATTATTGTATTTTTTTAGACGCTTGTATCCAGCTGCACTAAGCCGATCACAGCGCTTTAAGATAATAATAAGTCATGCATGCTGAAAGTTTCAGTATCTAATTAAAAGTATTTGATGTGGTTCACAAATGTATATTGCTCTTAACCCTGAGTGACCGTGCGGGAACTGTCTATTTAGAAGTCAAAATTTAAAAAAATTTAATGGTCATAGACCCATAAAATTGGAAATCAAATAGAGCAGAAAAGGCTAAGTAAGCCATTAATGATGACTTCAAATTGAAAAATAAACCTTTGGTGTCCATGGTAATGTAAGTTAAAATTAAATAAGGGTAATATGATTGATGCAGCTTGCCAGGCGAAATGTTATACAAAATATTTCAGTGTAAAAAAAAGGTTTTATGATCTATCAGATATTATAAAAGATATATGAAATATAAATGGAAAATCACAAATTTAAACAAAATTATACCTGCACACCTGGTTTAAAATTTGCTGTAAATTTTGATGTTTAAGTTACAAATCCAAAGTTTACATTATAGGCCTATTTCACTATTTGTACCTAGCTGACATAAGAGTCTATTAATTATACTTACCCACCATAAATTTCTCAAAATATGTCTTTAATCTACATAACAGTAATTAGATATGTGCAACCTCTCAAACATGTATAATACTTTATCCACATGGAATCATGGATTTGATGTACTTTATTATTATTCTAAAAAAAAAACACATTCTAATAAATGTCCACCGCCCTGATTTGAAACAGAAACCCACAATCATGTAGACCTACACTATCTGATCATTAAAGACTACTGTAATATCATGAATATAAAGTGTCAATCTCCCTTGTAGTCTGAGGGATTATTGTAATTAATTATAATGAATGAATGTGGCTTAGTTCTACCTTAAGTTACCTAATTTTGATTATTTTCATTTTTCTTCATCAGCTTACTTCTGGGTCAGCAGGCAACTTCACTTCAAATATATAATGCATTGATCCAGAATGACTCATTCCAGTACCTGAAACAATATTTTAAACTAGAATTTTAGTGTAAAATCATGAGGATCATGATAAAAAAATTGTTTAATGCCATGAACATGATGAATAATTTATAGCAACCATCACCCAAATATATGTTTATTTTGAAATGTTGTTGTTTTCATTCTAAAACATCGGCCTCACATATATTACATAGAACATGAGCTGTTCTATTGCAAAAAGTGCACAAAATGATGCTTTAAAAAAATTTGTGATCAATGGTGGGTCTGCATTTTAAATGTTTTGAGATCCATGACATTTAAATTAGAGACTACCATGCTTTTAATCTGATCATAAATGCCATCAATTATAAAAAATGCAATAAAGGGATGTACAGGTACTGTGTATTTATTCTAGAATACCAACTGATATCAGAGGAGGGGGATTCTGGATACTCCCCTGAATGTGCATGCACACCGCAACAGGCATGGATCCACAACAGGGAAAAATTTGCTCAGTATTAAATATGTAGCAAAATGTTATGGGGTTATTCCATGTTAAAACACCTAAATTTAAGTTTCCCAGGTGACCACCTTAGAAAAATCCTAAATCTAATTTGATTATTATTGGCCATGCCAGTAGTAGGTTTGTTAGATTTTAGTTGCCAACTTTAGTTCAACATGTGTAAAGCTTTGAAAATTGGCTTTAACCACCCATTTTATGCCCAAATTTTAGCAGAGTGCCCAAGTTTTATTTTTTATGAATTTTGCAAGGACAATTAAATTCGCAAATTTGAGAATCTCGCGCAAATTATATTATAGTATAGCGCTACTATTATCTAAATTGATAATTCAGGAATTCTAGACTTCACGAAAAGTCACCAAAATCACAAATTCACAAAAATCTAAACACGCAAAAAAATTACCAGATTTACAGTAGGCCTATATAGACTCTGATAGACTCTGATATATATATAGACTCTGATATATTATACTAAGTTTTTATCCAAAAAAATGATGCACCCTGGGCTACCGGGCAAGACACGGTGGCGGATCCATTAGAGAAGTTAATTATACCGAGGGGGGGGGGGGGTGGAAGTGGCAGAATACTTCAATAGGAATTCCCCACCAAAAAAATTCTCATATGGCTAGGAGTGTGACCCCTGGATCCGCCTAGCCGGCAATCTGATGTACCATGGCATGGATAGGGCAGGAAGGTAGCAATTGTAGGTCTATGCATGATGCCCATGCCAGGCCTCGGGGTCATTAGGGAGCTCTTGTTATATTGATTATTTTATCATTGACATAGGCCTAATATTGTCCATAGACTGTAAGTTAAATTTAAGCCAAGCCCTACACTACAGAGTGTAATTGTGAGTCCAAACTGGCCAAAAAATAATCAGAATCATGAGAATAAATGTAGGCCTACAGTGTCAAGCGCGGATCCAGAGGGGGGTAGGGGGCGCACGCCCACCCCTTTTTGCCTAAAATTCTTTAAAAAGTCCCCTAATTTGGCCAAAAAAGTATTGGGAGCGAGCCCCCGAAGCCACTGCGCCCCCTCCTTTTTCAAATCCTGGATCCGCCCCTGAGTGTCAGTAACTAGGCAGGTACATGAGGTAGTACTAGTAATTATCACTACTAGTATGTGATAATATGATCAAATTGGCAAGAGAAAGACTAACGTTAGGCCTATAAGTCGAAGTGACCAGCATATTCATCTCACACATTCACCTGTCACTCACTCACTCAGTCTCTGTGTCACCTGTCATGCCTGTGCAAGCGGGTTGACCGGCACATTTATTCATCTATTGTGTTCTTTAAGTTATATTTTAGCAAGATTTTATCAACTATGTATGAATAAAAATATCCTATTAACAATGCGTAGCACTTGACATGACTTGGAAAAGAATAAGTTTACCTTTTCTCCTACGGAAAGCACATTTCTGTGATCAATCACCTGCCCATCTCCAATGTAAACAACCCGGCATCAGTCATGTGATGTCCTAGCCAAGATGGCGGCGTCGCTGACTGCTTCGGCCAGTGCTCGATAGAAGGCGTGTCCTGTCTAGTTAATCTATATATATGTCTATGGGTGGGAGCGCCACCTGGCCGCCTAGGAGTAATATTACTGTGAAGCACCTGTCAAGTCGACCGGAACAATGACTGTAAACAACACAACCACATCGAGTTTTGTGTGCGCGCTGGTTGATCCAACAATCCGGAAAATGTTCCAGATTTGAGTTCATTTATCTTTTGTAGTTTCGTAGAAAGGTAAGTGATACATAATTATTGTATTTTATCAAAATAATACACAGAAAACGATTTAAACATCCACCCTACCGATGCCATCAATGTGGGCGATAATGTACAGAAATGGCGATCGGTATTTTGGCCTGTGTGAATAAAATACATTTTTTTTGATAAAAAGTAAAGTTTATTAAAATAAAATCCACCAAATTATATTTTTAGGATATCTCTGTACATATTTGTTGGTAGAATATATGTAGTCTACATCGTCACGATTAATTTAAGCGACATAACTGATGAGTGACGTGGTCGCCTGTCAGTGACAGTGTCACAGTATCAGTGTACTGTTAGCCTACTGTTAGCCTACCAGTAACCAGTGGTTACTCTGTGTGTCAGATGGTCACTTACGGTACCTACTCCATGGCACTGCTGATTCAGTGAAGCGTGCAGTGCCAGACAGCCCCCCCGTCTAGCTCAGTGAGTAGCAAAGCAAGACGTTGGCCGGACCACTTTTCAGTAAAAAAACTCATTTCTTCAAAATTTTCCAGGGGGAGCATGCCCTCTGACCCCCCAGAACAGGCCTGTATCACAGCCGGACCACTTCTACTTCGCTTCCGTTACTTAATTACTAGTCTAGGCCTAGAAGTCATTAGTCTACCATTGATAATAGGCCTCGAAATTGGCCAGTTCAGTTGTCTGTGAACATTGTCTGTTAAATAGGCTAGTGATTCTAGTCTAGGCCTAGCCTACTTCCCATTCACTGATTCATGCCCAGGATCATCAGACTTTTGAAAAGGGTGTTTTTGGGCTAATATTATTTCATGTAAACATACCGGGGTACCGTACTTCCATTGTGACAAGTCCGAGGATGGTTCATAACTTCAAAATTATAAAATTTATAATGACAAAAAGTAGGCTATATTTCCAACGAAAGTTAAGGGAGGTTCTTGAAATTGAAAATCCCCCCACCCCTCCCCGGTGACAATCCTGAAATTCACAATAATATCGTGGGCGAAAGGCTTGGAAGATTTTCTGAAAAGATATTCTGGCTTTCGATTTGACCAAAAAAAATTGACCTCATCCTATCATGCAATTTAAATAGCAAATATAATTTATAAATATCATACGCCTAGTCTATTATTTTGACTTGATTTGGATAGGGTACCTATATCCCTAACCCCAAAATGACATAAATTGAAGGTTTATGGTGTGACTGTGTTGGTCATAAAGTTGGAAAATTTAGAGACTAGACTATGATTACAAGATAGGGCCTGCAAAGTGAAAACGACACAATCAGGCTAAAATCTTTAAAAAAAAACAGTATTTTAATTTACGCATTTTAATATGGCCATATAAAGTGGACATGTCCATAGACTAGAATTGTGTAAGTTTTTAAATTTGTGTGTGGTCTAGCGCATTTACCAGTTAAGCGAAATATTAAGACAAAATTCCCGATTTCTTATTTCAGACATGCAAAAAAGTCTTTTGTATGTAAACAGGGTAAACATGGTAAAGCAAGATATAAAGACAAAACTCTAGATTTCCTATTTCGGATGTGCATGTCCAAAATACGAAATACACAAATTTTGTCTTTAGATCTGCTCAACTGGTAAATGCGCAACATTTCTAGTCTATGGACATGTTTACATCATATGTTCATATCAGGAAGCCAAAATAAAAATACTGCTTTTTAATGATCATCTGATCTACCCAATAATTAGGATATCTATTAATGCAATGCAATAATTAGAAAAGCTAAGATTTACCTTCGCTATTTTTCTAATGGAAATTAGAGAAATGTAACATGTAGGGCCTACTTGACATTCTAGATAGAAATACTTGACAACTTCATAATTCCCCCAGGAAATAAAATGGTCATTCCCTTATGATTATATACATGTATGTACTATTACACTGTCATAAAAAAATTTTATTACTGTATGTACATGAAAAAAATTGTATTGGTTTTGTATTTATATCAATTTCTTTGTAGGAAGAAAAGAAATTGTGGACATCTGTGCATCCATCAGTGCAATGCATATGGTTTCCAGGAAGATGATGACAAATTTCTCCCACAAGCTCATTGATAAGGATCATTTTGAGGAATGACCTAGTGGCCTCCCATAGGAGGTTGGCTGCTCATAAAAGTGGCTGCTCATAGCATGCTCTACTGTAAATAATGACTTATATAACCCATGAAGGACTGTGGTATCACAAATGCATCATTTACCTGAAATTATATAATTCACTTCAATTTGGATAACCTGACATATTATTTCAAGAATATACAACCACATTCTTGATTATATTTAATAATTATACATAAGACACTTTATATTTGCTTAAACAAGTTAAAGGTATTTGGTGAAATGAGATATTTCTTGCTGACTTTAGAATGTCAGTTGTGTTGCTTATCAATTTTCATGTTGAGATTGTCAAGGTTGAATTAGATTTAAAGAAAATATTTGATAACATAAAATAGTGCTACAATAAAATGTTTCATGGCACAAATTAATAGTCCATTTTACTCAAGTGAATCTTGAGTGCCCATTGTCAATAAAAAGTTTAAGTTAGACTTTTTCTCATTTTTATAGTAGTTATGGTGTATTTTATGCCTCCGCCAGCCTGCGGCCGGAGGCATCCTGCGGCCAGAGGCATTATGTAGTCGGGTTGTCCGTCTGTCTGTCCGGCTGACTGTCTGTCTGTCCGTCCGGATTATTTTTTTTGAATGGGATGGTAAGACAGGAAGGGGGAATGATCCATGTCAATTAAAAAAATTCAGGCAGGGTGGGCACATGGAGGGTTTTAACAAATATTTATTTTAAGTGTCTTTTTTTCTTTTATTGCAGTAGCCTCTGTGGATTACATTTATTTACGGGCGGGGAGGGTCAGACTGAGGGGTTGGGGGTCAAGTCCATTTTCATTTTCTTGCCATGGGGGGCTGTGGGAGTGGGGGGTTCAAAACAAATTTGAACACAAAAATAGGGGGGGGGTCAAGGCAAATTTTTTTTTTCTATAACCTCAGCCCGGATTACTTTTTTTCAAATGTGAGGATAAGGCAGGAAGGGGGGATAGTACAGGCCAATTAAAAAAATTCAGGCAGGGTGGGCACATGGGGGTTTTAACAAATGTTTATTTTTAGGATTTTTTTTCATTTGACGCAGTAGCCTCTGTGAACGTTTATTTACCGGCGGGGAAGGACAAGGCCAATTTTTTTGCCAGGGGGGCTGTGGGTGGTTCAAAACAAATTTGAACAAAAAAGTAGGGGGTGAAGGCAAATTATTATTTTTTTTCTGTAACTTCTGTCTGGATTACTTTTTTATCAAATGGGAGGGTAAGGCAGGATCAAGGGGGGGTTGATCCAGGCCAATTAAATCTTTTTGTTTAGGGGTGTTGTGCACTCAAGTTTCAGGTGTTTGGTCGCGATGCGCAAGAGGGATATCAACACTTTATTCATGTGCAGTTATATATAGCCCCAGTGCCTGAAACAGGCTTCGGAGAGGACGACACGGCTACAGTAAGCCCTATATATCTTCACGTAACTAAATTTGGGAAAAAAGTCAAAATATTGAAAAAATAGAAAAACAAATAGCACGTGCATGCGCCCCTAATATTTTTTTTTACGGGCACATGCATCCGTAGGGCCTATATATTAGTTATTTAAATTGAACCCTGTGAACCACCTTGTCTGATGTCAGTAGACCCTAATTCATTTTAGAATTATGGACTCATTATAACCTATTAGAAAAGATAGACTAGTCTACCTGTAGATGTGTCAAAATTAGTCTCAAGTTAAATTAGGCCTAGGTCTAGTCTATATCTTGAAGTACTGAAAAATTATGAGCATGAAATACACATCAAAAATTTGCAAAACTAGGTCTATAGGCCCCCTAGTCTACATTAAAAAAATATTTGGCAATAGAAGGGGTGCCCAATGCCCATACTTGCCTCGTGGCCCAACTTCCCTCCCTCTCCCGTAGGGCCTATAGGCCTAAAGTCCCCAGCTACAGTCACGTTAGCTGTTGTCACTGTCACTCCCTGTTGACAATTTCATGAAATCGGAAGATCCAATTACTAGAATTAGCCTCAAATTTAGTGGCAATATTTTTTTATTATAAAGTAGTAGACTAACTGTTAGATTATATCATCCATATTATTGATTTTTCCGACTGTCACTTGCCCGTTTGACAGCGTACAACTTCTAGCTGTCTGTCACTGTTACCGACGGTTCGCTCAAATGTGCTGTCACTCCTCACTCATCCATCGGTTGACAAACAATCGGCGGCAATCGGCGAGTCGGTTACTTGTACAGTTTTGCTATTTTACTTCATAAAATACGACGTTATAAGTATAATTTTCAATGTGAATTTGTTTATTAAACATTTATTTCAATAAAATGAGGTGATAGTAATGTTGTCATCCATTGTAATGTTTATTTTGGCCTGTTTTCTGAACCGGTACCGACACGGCTTCTCTATAACATGTAGTTTTTTTAGGCTGTGTTTGGGAAATGTACTCCTCCAAACCGGCATCTGGCTCGCCCATGTAGTAACACTTCCGGTTTAGTACTGTCAAGTATACAGCCAATGAGAGTGGCATATCTCGTTATTATAATATCTCTGGTTATATCACCTGAAATAATTCATATCGGGATTTGCATGTAAGCATACTTGCGAGGTGCAACTGAGTTGGTGGGAACTTAAATCGTTAATGTAGGTTTACATGATTACGTAGGCTAATGAGAACTGCCCAGCAAACACAACACAATGTTGGTTTAATGTTGGTCCACTGTCTGCGACGCTGGCCCAACATTAAACCGACATTGTTTCAATGTGTCGTGTTTGCTAGGGATATACACTCCTATGGTACTGCAATAACAATGCGTGAGATTATATATATAGAAGGCGAGGGTTTGATGAGGTGACCATGTCGTACCCAACGCTGCCGTATGTATTTTCTCACACGAATATCTATCTGAAACGGCAAAATTAAACTAAGCAGTGAAGCGTATAGGAGAGAGTGCGAGATGGACTGATCTCACCATACGTCTCGCAGTGAAAGCCAACAGCATAACAGCATGAGTGCGACATAATCTGGTTCCTGTTTGTGAGATGTCACACGGTGAACTTAAATAACTCACCTGGTCATAAGGAAGCAGGGTGTAGCTGTCAGCACCCATAATGTTGTGATACCACACTCCTAACAGAGCCAAGATCACTGGAATCTATCATGGTAGAAAAACACAAAAAAGTACTTAACACTGCTTAACACCATACGATGATTTTTTTGCGTGAATAGATTTCAATATACGGTCAATTCCACGAAACGGCACACTATGAATCGAATGTATTAGTGGGAAATAAAAGGGAGAATGCGCATTGTAAAAAATAGTTTGAATGGACTTAATTATCTTCTACATGCTAGCGACGCCAATGCACACAATGATATATCACATTAACATTTGTTATACACAATATTCCCCTTAACCTGTTAATTTATTGAAATTTTCAACCATTTGAGGTTATGTCCCGCTACCGCGATCCACAACCTCAAGTGGTTGAAAATTACTCATATTTGTTTAATTTGAGACCAAAACATTTACAAATATTGATGTTTAAACAGTCATTTTATACCCAATAACAGTGGTTTAATTGGCTAATACAACGGATTTAAACGACTTATTGTCGTGACTAGCAGGCGGAGGGTTAACCCAGCAAACACGACACATCTACCCAGTGTTTGACCAATGTTGGCCCACCGTCTACGACGTTGGCCCAACATTTGTCAAACATTGGGTAGATGTGTCGTGTTTGCTGGGAACTTTCCTCTGAAATTTCAAATCCAACGAATAGGCCTACAAAACGTCATTTGTACCGCTAACAGTGTTATTGATATCTGCTCAGTTCACCTCTGGCTACATTATCGCCGGATCTGAGCAGATGTCAAAATAAAATATTGTGTAACACTAACCGCAAATCAGAGTGATTGCCGGGGAAGGTAAGTGGTTAAATCGTCGCCAGAACTAACATTGTAGACTTACATTTTCTTCCAGTTTGGCAGTTCGGAAGTGTTCATCCATGAAATGGGCGCCGTCTAGTAAAGCTTCAAAGTTGTTCATACCTGAAAGGGACTTTCCGATGAGCAATGATCGATTATTATTCTACTTTAACTAAAATTGTATCTATCATAGAGTGAATTTCGGGAGCAAAATTCATGTGGTGACGTGACGTGACTTGTCATCTAAAATGGCTGGAACGTGCTTAGATTTAGATTTTATTGAAGCAAAACATGATTTATATCTTACTGAATTAAAAGATATTCAGAACGACTGGTAATATGTTTTAAAAGCAGCATGAATAGTACGGGATGGTATTTGAATTGGACACGACTTTGTGGGGATTAGGCCTACCTTGTTTATGTTTCAGTCTTTATACACCAAACAATCTAATTATAAATCACTATATAAATGTCAAGATTGATACTTATTGAACACATTTACCGTCACATACATTTACATGTCTTTTTGCAATTATTGATTGTGCTCACCGATATAGCAAGCTATAGAGAGACCAATTGCAGACCACAACGAGTAGCGACCTCCCACCCACTGTAATAAGAAAACATTGCAATAACATCTATCAGAATAATTATATCATAATCTAGACATCTAGAAGTTTAATTCTCACAGATAAAGTCCGACTAAAGTAGTATTTTCATTACAATACTCATACAATATTCATACAATGTAATTGTTATCAGATGTTCCGTCATATGAAGATACATGTTATGTTAAAATACGTAATTACGTCTAAAATAAAAATGCACTTACATCCCAGAATTCAAACATATTTGCCTCATCCATTCCAAATGCTTTCACTTTTGTCTGAAATAAGAGATGATCTCATAAAAAAGTATATGCCATATGTAATTACACCTGAAATAACTGTTTATATTACACAAAAGAAGAAAATTTTGTTAAATATTAAAATTGTATTTTAATAATTTAGGATATATAGTTATTATATACCATATCGTAGTTATTTGAAAATTACTAATGTATGTATGGCACATTTTAATTGACTACTTACAGCATTTGTTGACAGTGCAACAAAATGTTTTGCCACCAGGGCTTCCTGAAAATAAACGTTTGAGTAAGTATAACCTACAATGTAAGTACATGTATAGCATGGTAAAATCGCATTACGAACCAATTATATTGTTTATGGGGCAAAATACTCAGCAAACGTACGGTATTGCGGCGGACGTATGTCACAGTGGACATCGATATTAGTCAGATGTTTAAATGAATGGATGGATGAACAAGCGAACGAACGAATAAACGAAAAAATACACCAGCTAACAAATGAACATATGACTAAATTAATTCATAACATTCAACATAAATGCAAGCAATGATATTCAAGAGAAATAAAAGTTGAGAAAACTCTAAAACATGAAAATGGAAATGTATCTTAATTATAATTATACCCAGCTGCAGTGTTTTGTCTGAAAATTTCAGTCTTCATTACTTTTTCGACAATTCAGAATATACACTCTAATATTTAATGCAAAATTTATTGTGCGACTGTGAAACACTTACGTCTTTTGCATGTGACAGAAACCATAACTTAGCTGACGTGGCATTAGTAATTGTCTCCTGCGTCGTGAACGTCTGCAAAAAAATATTTCAGTTGCTTGTACATTATCTTATTATAGTGTTAATATTGACAGGGGATAAAAATAATACTAATACGGATATATATTAAACCTGTTTTTTTTCAATTTTGTTATTGGAGAATACTTGTATAGATCTAGACTATGAAAATCACAGGGATATTATCTCGTGTTTTCTGCAGTTGGTGGTTAACCGTTTAAATTAATTTTAATGTTGAATATAACCAAGTCGGTAAATGGGCGACGTTGATACTATGCTGATTGATATTGTTATGCAAGTAACGGTGCAAAATGTACTGCGTTAGGAGGACAACAACAGACTTGTTTTTAAGATATACGTCATTCAAATGTGAATGAACTCTGTTTGCCTTCCCAACGTTGAAAGTAAATCTGTTATTGTAAACACATTGTGGGGTCTCACATAATTATGTGACTAATGGCAACTATAGGCCTACGTGTTATAAGCCATTCAAAAGTTTTTGACAGACATAATAAGAGTATAAACACATATATGATACTGAATACCCATTGTATAGTTTCTTATAGACAATGGGAACTGTAGCCTTAAATTACATATTTTTCAAGTGATAAGGCATTTAAGGGTCATTGACCTGTGCTTGACATTTAATGGTCCCCGATGTCAAGCATATAGAGCCTCTATAGAGGTGTGATGGATGCCCATTATGTAGTGGTAAATATAAACTATTGTCCTCAAAATTTGATGGAAATGCTGCCTGTTTACATAAAACATCGCAACAAATTTTCGCTTGCAAGCTATAACAGCTTCCACAAAATATTTGCAGACAATCTTAAAATATGGCTGACCAATGGCCTGATGCAGAACAAATTCCAACAAAATAATTTTCCTGAATGATATACAGTGACATAAGTAAACGTAAGAAAAAAATGTCCAAATAACAAGATAACATAATCAACAACAAAAGGCAGCGGCGGAAACTGATCAAATGCTAAAAGGCTCGACCGGGGAATGCTTAGAAACCATGAAATTTCAAACCATGTTCAAAGTGCAATTACACGGGTGGGATGAAGTAGTGTACCTAATTTCAAATATTTTGTGAGACAGTCATAAATAATCTTGAAATACACTAAAATTGTTTAGCGAGTAGGTCTATAATTATTCATTAAGTCACGAGCATTTTTTAATTTTGCGACTTTCCCTGTCAAAAGCTATACAAAATTTGATCAAATTCTTCTGCCAAATATAATTTTAAAGCATAAAATATGCTACTGGTGCTGATAATAAAACTGCAAACCTTCGAAGCAATAATAAATAAAGATGTTTCTGGATTCAATTTCTTTAACGTTTCAACCAGGTGGGTACCATCAATGTTGGACACAAAATGCGCTTTTAAACCATCTTTGGCATAGGGTTTCAAAGCTTCCGTCACCATCAATGGTCCCTGCAACAACAAATATAAAATGTAACGTATATGTTGCTGACTATGATTTTAAGACTTTAGTTCAAACACTTTTTTATCCAGTATTTACTAAAACATGTCATTCACAAAAACACTACAAGCATGCACAAGAATATCTTACCAGATCTGATCCACCAATTCCAATATTGACCACGTCTGTGATAGCCTTCCCCGTGTAACCCTTCCAATCTCCATTACGTACACTCTCTGTGAATGTTCTCATCTGTGCCAGTACCTTATTCACTTTAGGAGTAACCTGGCAAATACACATTCTGGTTTATGATTCTAGATGTATGGAATGTCCTTTTACTAACACGTATATTATATGTCATATATCCATTAAATATACCAGAAAAGTAAAATGTTTGCATTGTAAAAGAAACACTTTAACTTAATTAAATAGACAGTGCAGCAAGCAAGAGAAACTTACGGAAAACATTATTCGGTTACGTCAGAATACTTATTATCATGCCCCATGTAATTTTATATCACCTCAAACTTGTCGCTTTATATATGTTTTATATTATCTAATACGGTATACTATTTTTCCAATTTAACATTTCAGTATTGAATTATTTTGCTTTTACTAAACAGTGCTAAGTAAGGTATTGTAATGTTAGCTTCTGATAAATACATAATACTTACAAGTAGCGTTCACAAAAGTACAATTACTGAATTATTACTGAATTATTATTAGATCTGACAGTATAATTATCAATTTATTTTGGCTTTACATGTGCTTAGGATTTCCTACGTAGCGCTCCCACCACTTTTTAAGATCTGAAGGTCAACAGGAGAATGTTAAAGGGACTGGCCCAGGCTTAAATCATCAAAAAATCGTTGATTTTATTTTGGCTTTTTAATATAACCATATGATGTAAACATGTCCATAGACTAGAACTGCAAAAGTTTTTTAATTTTTCTGCTGCGCATTCACCAGTTAGGCTAGATATAGAGACGAAATTCCTGATTTGTAATTATTGACAACCATGTCAAAAATTAGAAATACGGGAATTTCGTCTCTATATCTAGTCTAACTGGTGAATGCGCAGCAGAAAAATTAAAAAACTTTTGCAGCTCTAGTCTATGGACATGTTTACATCATATGGTGATATTAAGAAGCCAAAATAAAATCACCGATTTTTTTATGATTTTAGCCTGGGCCAGTCCCTTTAATATATAACTAGGCACAATTCTTCTATTATCAAATATACATACATCTTCTCCATTGACCAGCATCGGCCTGCTGCTGCGGTTGCGAAGAGCAACATGCAGTACTGCTCTGTTTTCTGTGAAGTTGATCTTGTCACCGTTAAACATGCCATCGCGATATTCCTCGACTTTTCTAGCTTTGGCCTGCAACCAAATATAGACGATGTCGATGACTAACCAAGACAAGATATCCCAGTACACTCTTCATATCATGATGTATGAGTCCCGGACGGTCCAGGGAAAGTTTTCCCATCAGACAGTTGTCAAAAATAGACAGATCCCAAGATATGGATATATATAACAGAATCCTGATCTGTTAAAACGTATTGACACACCTGTTCATTAAATACCAATCTGTTAAAAAAGGATTACTTGTTTGTTAGTTTAGACTATATATTGGAAACGTTGAAAGTCGTTGAAAGAAAACATTTAAGATATATACTGCGAATTATTTTCGACTGTGAGTTTTTATTTTATCTGTCATAATATTGCTGGATTTATTTAAAATATCCGGTATAAAAAACGCATGCATTTTCTGAGCAAATACATAAATGTTTTACTCGTGTATTTAAGTAGTTTCTTCTTTGTCTGATGTTATGATGGTGGATTTCTGGTTGTAGGAGAGAATAAATGCTGATAGAATATGTGGGTAAATTCTTATTTATGAGGTAACAATAAAAGTTTAATAAACGTAAACATATTGTATTTTTCAGCACATTTTAAAACTTTCTCAAGAGGGACTGACCCCTCTCGCTGTGAGAGAGGTAACCACTTGAACATCTATCTATGTATGATATATAATAGAATAAGGGTTTTTAGGCTTCCTAAGTCGTTGAGCGAACCCCCTGACCAAATCGTTATTTCCAGCCGCCCATGTTCCCGCCATTTATGTTCATCACAATTTCTGGTTGATTGCCAGCCAACAGTTATTCAATACTGGGCAGTGTTTGATGCTGGTGTCAGCGTGTCCACAGAACACACGCTGACACCGACCCAATGTCGGTTAAATGTTGGGCCAGCGTCGCCGGCGCTGGTCAGCATCCATTCAATACCGGGCTATGCATCTCGATGGCTGGGCGCACGTGACTACAATGCGCTGTGTACACATGATACACCGACCGAATGCCGGCTCAATGTTGGCCCACCGTCTGTAACGCTGGTATACATTCCCGAACCACATTGCATCACAACGCATGTCCACCAGGAGGAAGATATGGGGTTAAGGCTGCCCATGTCTTCAGCTCGCACAAAAGCACACAGGGCATTCAGTCCTAGGTTGGGTTGATGTTGGAGAAGGGCGTAAACAGCGACCCAACATTAAACTAGCATTGCGTCAACATGTGGGTTAATTCTATCTTCAATACCCCACCTATTCTGCAGAAACCTAAATTTATTTTTTACAATCCAAAACGTGCTCATGCACGTCACTACATGGTTACACGTGTTTGTGTCTACAGCAGCAAAAAGCGTTAGGATGGTTATTATAGGCTCTATTGTATTCATAAACTTTCTTTATCAGGCTAGAATCATGCTAATTGCAGTGTTTAATAATGCTCACACAGTAATCAACGTTTTTTTTTAAATTCTACAGATGTATGGCTATCGAGACCTGGAAGAAATAACGATATCGGATGAAAAACATATTGATTTATAACTGATTCAGCTCCTTATACATTGTCAATATCTATATTTATATTTCCTGTGGTCAAGACCATGTGTGATTGTAGTGAAATCAACTGTTCTCCAGTTAAGATTTGTGGAGGTGTAAAACGATCAAATTAGTTTTTTTCATTCTAAGACGATTTAATACATATCCACATGTACTTAACATGTACTTATAATATATTATAGTAATTGTCCCTTTTAATTATGTATGTGTCGTGAGTATATTCATGTTTTTTTGTACAGGCTGCAGTGTTTCAAGTATGCCGAAGAGGCCTACTTACTAGCTTTGCCGTGTTAGTAATATATAATTCTCATGGCTTTATCATGTTTATTTTGCAATTTAAAAATTCTTTCCTCGTTGAAACACCAGCACTTAAGACCATAAGTTATGTGTGGATTAATCTAGACGTTTATATATGCATCAAAACACTATAAAGATTGGATATTTGTTATATGAGAATATAAAAGAATAAAATATATCGTTGTCATTGGTCGTTGGTTTCATGGAAAACTGTTTTTTTTCAATACATAATAATGGCTCTAATTGTTCAATTGAGAATATATACTAACATATAGACTACAAGTAGATGTTTTGAATAGCACTGGTTAAAAAACTGAAAGCATATCGACGCTGTCATGCATATATACATGATATATCACGCTGTCAAGCCTATATAAATATTACTAGTAGCATCATTATTTTGCTGGGGTGATCATTTGAACTAGTACATCATTGAACTACCATCTGTAGCCTGCCAGCCACCCGTATCTGACGCGCTACCGCACACTACCAATACAATGATAACGAGCTCGTTGCTTCCACCATACCCATTTTCCCCGCAATGATATGATAAAGAACTCATTGCATATGACATGACACACTAAGCAACTCTTTTCAGAGCCCCTGTTCTCTGTGGGAACAGGAGCTCAGCTTTTTGGTTAAAAAACGGCTGCCAGCAATTGATCCAGGATTGTGTTTGAGCCTGATCGTTTTTGGGCAACCTCATGATTAATCATAAAGTCCTTGAAACACTGTGTGTTCTCAAGTGATTTAAATGATTTTAAAGCCAGCGTGGTCAATCTTGTTTTGATCATAGGGATACCATGGATGAGTTCATACAGGTATAACGTTATTATGCATGAGTGTTTGCACATCGTGGTATGACAGTTCAAGTGCTATCCCCAGGCACCTACTTTGTAGGATCTGCATTGTCTTCACAAGTGTACCCCTTATAAATATTACTCTAAATTATGAGTGCACCTTATTCAGGGACAGGACGTAAAAATAATGTGCGGAGATACATGTAACCTGATAACCCGCTTTATGTACGACAGACAGAACTGTGAATGTGCTCCCGAATGCTTTGTGTGCGCACATTTAATGAGCACACATCATATTTATAAAATAAAACATTATAATAAGTGATAACTATAATATTTACATTGCGGCGTTACGGTTGGTAGCAGCCGGTATAATCTGATAATACCGGTATTGACACAATCACGTCACATTTACTGAGATGAATCATGTTTGTTTGGCTATTCCAGGTTCAATTGGTTCAGTAGCTACACACTTTTGATCAATTGCTAATCAAACTTGAAAGTGATTAGCGAAATATTACATCCCTAATGATTGGAAAAACACTAGGACTGTGGAGTTTGGTTGCAAATCGCTTCACAATAATTATTTTCCAAACAAATTGAACCCTTCTAAGTAGGCTGCTAGGCCTACAAACGATTTATTTTCAGCTTGACTGATAATGTTTCACATATCTGTAGCCTAAATGGATAGCCTATAGTCTATTTCTTTATCACTTCAAATGGTAACATTTTCATCTTGTAGGCCTATGTCTCTACCCAGTAATAATAAAATAATAATAGTCATCTGTGGCACAGTCGTGTGTAATTTCTATAAACCTTTATATTTGTGATGGGTTATAACTATATAGTGATCTTGATGAGAACTGTATACCTATTACTGTAACTTCATGAACTGATTCATCCATGGATGTCGAAATCAAATTGAGCATGAAATGTAGTCAACAGGATACCGGAAGATAGCATGAAGAGCCGGCTGTCTAATATAATACATGTAGGCCATTCCCCCAGAGTGTGTACACATTATATCAATTTATAAATGGACCCATACGGTACCTTCCAAATAATGTCGAGTCATGCTGACATTTACACGATTCAGGCCTTGTACATTGCATAGAAAACAACACAGGAACTGTTGCTATAGAACTGGGATAAATCGCAACAAAACACGGGAACTGTTGCTATAGAACTGGGATAAATCGCCAGTGAAACAATACCCAGCAAACACGAGACATACACTCAATGTTGAAGCAATGTTGGGCTAACATCTATGACACTGGCCCAACATTTGTCCAAGATTGTGTCGATGTCTCGTATATGACGGGTAATCATACCAAACTTTAAAATAGCTTAAACTAGAAAGAGTTGTTCGGTAACAAACACAAAAGCAGCCCTCCGTTATCGCCAGTCGGCCATTTCAAATTTGATATAATATAAGTTCAAAATGCCCGCTAGACCGCCATTTTAAAATTGTTTGCTCCCAAAAGTTAATCAGGTCATTGACTGACATTGCTGTGCTTATTTGCCAAATAAAAAGAATATCTGCTGGAAACTTTTTCCTGAATTGCGCTAACAAGTATTTCTTTATTAGTTGCCCTAGTAATTAAAGGGGTTGATAATGATGGCTATGTGAAGTATGAGGGAGCAGAAGTTCATAGATCAGCTATCATGCAAGATTTGCGAGATAATGAGAAAAAAAATTAAATAGCCGACTGGCGGCCATTTTGGATTTTATTAGTGCAAAATTTGTCATGGGTTATCTTTGCGTGAGTCTCAAAGACATTACATTTTGTTTTATATTCATGGTCCAGCTATTTACCTTTTTTGGGGGGTTACGTAAATATCACACAATTATTAAAATTCAAAATGGCCACTAGGCCTATAAACGGCCATTTTGAAATTGTTTGCTCCCAAAAGTTAATCAGGTCATTGGCTGACATAGCTGAACATATTTGCCATATTGAAAGAAGATCTGATGGAAACTATCTATGGTGATTTATGGTAGGCCTACTGGTAGCAAACGTTGTAGTTGAACAAAATTATAATCCAAGTAGACTAACACATGTAAGTTCCTGAAATTATATTATGTCTAGCCCTATAGTAGGCATAGGCCCTACATCTATATTAGGCTACTACTAATAAGCCTAATGTACTATATCGGTACCGGCAGTATACAAATGTAACTTTAAAGGGACTGGCCCACGCAAAAATCATTAAAAAATCGGTGATTTTATTTTGGGTTCTTAATATGACCATATGATGTAGATGTCTAAACATGTCCGTACACTAGAACAGCAATTTTTTTAATTTTTATGCTGCGCATTCACCAGTTAGGCTAGATATAGTCTAGAGACGAAATTCTTGATTTCTCATTATTGACAACCATGTCAAAAATAGGAAATGCGGGAATTTCGTCTCTATATCTAGGCTAAATGGTGAATGCGCAGCACAACAATTATAAAAATTTGCAGTTCTAGTCTATGTAGGCTACATGTTTACATCATATGGTCATATTAAGAAACCAGAAATAAAATCACCGATTTTTTGATGATTTTAGCCTGGGCCAGTCCCTTTAACTTACAAGTTTAAGATTAAGTACTCACCAGATCAAAAAGAAGATTCATCAGCTCTTCGTTGATGAGATTCTTCGAATAATCCAGTAATAAGTCACCATCTGTAGTTTTCAAACATTTGCTGAAATTAAACATCAGATCTTTAACATTTAAAAGTAACCAGCACGTCTATTATAGATGTCGTATGATATAATAGAGCAGGAGATAAGGGTGATTTAACTAAAAAGTTTGACCAGGTCCGTGTTTGGTATCGTTGGAAAGGTTATCTATCCGGGAGTATGGAAAATGGATGCTGGGGTGCCGCCAGTGGTGGAATAGGTCACCAGAGGTCATTTAAGGTCACTACCCAAGGTCATTTAAAGAAAAAGTGTGATTTAACTAAAAACTTTGACAACCTTTGTGTTTCGTATTATTGGAAAGGTTACCTGTTTGGGACCGTGGAAAAAGGGTGCTTGGGTGTCGGTCGTGGTGGAATAGGTCACCAGAGGTCATTTGAGGTCATTATTCAAGGTCATGTGACGAAAAAGGGCGATTTAACTAAAACTTTGACCAGGTTTGTGTTTGGGATGATTGGTTAGGTTGTATGCCCGAGAGTATGGACAATGGATGCTGGAGAGTCGGCAGTGGTGAAATAGGTCACCAGAGGTCATTTAAGGTCACTACCTAGGATCATTTGCGGTGATAAAATAAGGTCTTTACTCAAGGTCATTTCATGGAAAAAGTGTCATTTAACTAAAAAACTTTTACTAGGTTTGTATTTGGTATCATTGGAAGGTTACCTATCTGGGACTATGAAAAATCGGTGCTGGGGTGTCGCCAGTGGTGAAATAGGTCACCAGAGGTCACTTAAGGTCACTAATAAAGGTCATGTGATTAAAAAAGGGCGATTTAACTAAAAACTTTGCCCGGGTTTGTGTTTGGTATGATTGGATAGGTTATATACCCTAGAGTATGGACAACGGATGCTGGAGGGTTGGCAGTGGTGAAATAGGTCACCAGAGGTAATTTAAAGGCACTACCTAAGGTCACTTGCTATGATAAAATAAGGTCATTACACAATGTCATTGACAAAAAAGGATGATTCACCTAAAAAAACTTCGACCACGTTTGTGTATGGTATCGCCTGTGATCTTATCTAACTGGGCATGTTGTAAATGGGTGATATAGTGTTGCCAGTGTGGAACAGGTCACCAGAGGTCATTTAAGGTCACTACCCAAGGTCATTTGAAGATATATGGTGATTTAAATAAACACTTCGACTGGGTTTGTGCTAGGTATCGTTGGGAAAGTTTTTAATCTGGGAGTCTGGAAAATGATTATTTTCCATCAGCCTGATAAGGTCTTGGGTGCCAACAGTGGTGAAAGAGGTCACCAGGCCATTCATTTAAGGCCATTACCTCAGGTCATTTGAATAGAAAAGACGATTTAGGTGAAAGGTTTCACTATGTCTGTACTTTGTATCTTTTGATATGTTATCTATATGGGATTCTGAAAAATAAGTGTTGGGGTGATGGCGGTGGTGAAATAGGTCACCAGGGTCAAATTACGCTCATTAACATAAGGGATTTAAAGAGATAAAGTTGATTCAAATAAACATTTATTATATTGATACATCATTTGCCAGGATAATAATGTTTTTGAATTAATTAGTCATCATCTTGGCCCATCTTCATCCGATGATGCCAGGTGCATTTGTTCATCTTCAATATTGATATCCTCTTCTAATAAGTCACATCGAACAAGTGCTGGTGTGTGTGCTCCCTCATACCATAGAGCACTTAAAGTTTCGCCATCATGTTCCCATCCATGACCAGCTGGTGACACATCAGGCAGTCAGGCCATTGTTTAATTACTCTAAAACAGAGCTACTTAACTGGAGCGCTTAATCTTCTGCTGCAGTGTGGTTTTGCAGGGTGACAAACAGCATGGGTCAGCGGATTTTATTTTCTCCAATGGTTTGTCACCAGTATGTGGAGCATGCATTTTGTATAATATTTTGTATCGCGCTGCATTAACATCTGATGAATTGTGCTTACCATAGAGAGCACAAACGTAGCACTCCAAGGTGACAGACACTTCAGAGGAGACAATGTCTGACTGACCCAGTCTAGTAAAGATGTGGAGGAGTTCTTCATTTTTTATCATGATGTCAAATGGGCGGACTTTCCTTTTCCTCGTGAACGAAGCTGTATAGTCAGACCCAGTGAATGCATGAAAACCCGGTAATGCGGCACATACAATTGCTCTGAAGGCATTTGCCATGCTGGAAATATTACCATTCCTTCTGGTGTTCAAGAAACTACTGCCAGTGTCCATCCATATCTGACCATCTAACTGAGAATCAAAGAGGAAGAGAAGAAAAAAATGTCAGTGTCACTTGCACGAACAACAATGTGAGGATTGGATGTGTTTTCAGCAGCATAACGTGCATGCAATAGTATCTGTGTGTCAGCTTTGTTGTGAGGGCAGGACAGTTCATCCACACCACTGATGATCACCTCATTATTATCCACTTGAGCCTTATAATGCATGATTGTTTCCAGGCAAAAAATACTGTCTTCTCATTTATGATATCTTTGTAATGATGTGACCTAATTTCGTAGGCAAGGAAGTTAATCACAGCAGACTTGAACGACGTAGACAAAAGTGCACGATTCAAATCTGTTGGACGGGTTTGATTACATCCTTGAATGGTGTATGTAGCTTCAGCATTTCCTCTCCTATCACGTTTGAAGTCGTTGATGGTTGGCTCATTATGTATCACAAATTATGTGAATGGTGTCTGCATGCAAACATGCATGTTTGATGATTAATGTTGCGACTTCACCAAATGTTGCTGGCATCTGTGGTGGAAGCAATAGCAAGAAATATATAAAGTCAATTAAGCACACATTAATATTCTGCTTTTCCAAGGTTCCTGATTTGAGGTTTTTCTCCAGTTTTCTCATCAGGGATGATTTGTCTGTTCTGTTCATAGCACTATCAATATGAGCAAGTGATAGAGGAACCATGACATCACGTGCTCCAACTCTAGAATGGTACCGCTGCCAAATACACAGGACGTTCCCATATATCCCTGGTACACAAAACCTCTTTTACTTTCAGATCCTTCTGAGGGATATTCATCTTTTTAGCATCAGTTGTGAATTTTTTAAGCTTCTTTCTTTTGATTGGTTTTTCAAACCCGGCTGGATTTTCTTTCCACTCTTGCCGAAATTTGTCTGCCCATGTAGTACCCTCAGCATGCTTTGATACAACATTGATTAGAGCATCTTTCATGTCATTGGATGCTGCTCGCCCAGATGACAAATGGTAAAGCTTAGCTTTGTCAGCACCTTCAGCATTAAAAGGATTCATTGTAGATCTAAGGGCATTGATTACCTCTTCTACATCACCATTATCACGAATTATTCTGTACGGTTTTGTCTTCTTCCTCGAGATTTGACAAAACAGCCATCACAAGCGGTTACCGACAATTATCTCACGGGTGGAACGTGTTATGGTCCATCGTTTGCGAGCCTTTATTGAATCCGTGAAAGCTGATATGCCAGTGTGTCTTGATGCTGTATCTCTATTCACGGCTTGTTCCAGAGTATGATTGACTGGGCATCTTGAGAAATAATTACTTGTTCGTCGAATAGAGAATCCCCCACGTGCTAGATAGAAATACACAACCAGCAAGTTATTGAAAATTTATAATAATTAAAAAACAGTACTATGTT